>MCJB01017046.1:55668-85914 GCA_002018475.1 Nicotiana obtusifolia
GGGGGGGGTGAAGAACTCGCCATCCCTCTTCTCTTGGTAAAACCCAACGTACAGATATCCATAAGCCAGCGCAGATAGAATTTTAACATTGATTATTGACCATAAAAACTCCCAAGTACCTTTGTAAGTCTCTGTAGGCGTGAGGCTGCAGCTTCTTGCACAACAATAGTGTCTGATAAAACGTCGACCACATCCTCAACAAATAGACAATAGGTGCTCACCTGATATACACCAAGTGCAAGTGTCAAGAATGCAACACACTACTTTTAACTAGAATGACAAATAGGAGGACGTCAACAAGTAGCTGCACTAAAAGAAAATGCATTTGTATTAACCTACCAAGCTGGATGGTATTATGGATATTCCTAAGCAATCAAGCTCAAGAGATTCCACAGCCCCCGAATTGATATTGAAGGTATAGCCACGAACCTACAGAAAAATAAAATTTATTACAGTATATACAGATACTGGAAAAAGTGAAGCAGTTTATCACCTTCCCAATATTTCGTTGACGTGGTGTTACAACGTTGTACCCCACCTGCAGAAGAGACGGATATAAAAAAAACTGAAGAAAGAAGCAAAGACCATACACTAAATATAAGAAAAAAGAAGGTGAAAGGAACAATGAGGTGGCAATTCCATAAGCATGAAAGCACTCTCTCAAATATTCCAGCAAAACCATGAATATTTTAAGGAGGCAGAAAGCCTGGGGAAAGATAATGTATCCGAGTTGAACTCTTTTGCATTGGGAAAGTGAAAGAAGAATGACATGCACTGGAATGCCATTCTTTTTAAAATTTGGCCCAGCGCCCTTTCCTTTTCATCATTTTAGGAGCAAGATCAGTTACCTTCCGGGATCCGCACTAGACTATCCAAACAACATTAAAAGAAAGGGCAAATGCGATCATTGGTTCATATTTACGAGCTGCTTGATAATTTTCAAATAATGTAACATTGAATCTATAAATTAAAAATATAAAAGATACATGAGTCCATTTGAAACTGAATAAATAATCATATTCTTTAAATGTACAATTAGTCACCAAAACAAACTTTTGCATCTTAATCCAAGAACCGATATTCCCCTGGGCAAATTCAGCTCTAAGGTACATCATATGTTTTCCCTTCATGCCTGAGCCCGACGGAGGCTCATAGCCAGCTAGGATGTGAGCCAATCATGCATGGACCAGTTAATTAATAGAAAAAACTATCAGTGTACTTGGTCAGGCAGTATCCTTTACTTGTGAAAACTTCACGCCATTCCCATTAGCAAAGAGGGACTTGTGAGGTGCTTCAATCTCAATGTTATAGATTTCACAACTAACTCTCTAGACTTGCCAGGATCAATTTTAGTCATCAGATTGAGACCAGAGTCTAGGAAATTTTCAATGGAAAAGGATGAAACTCTACGAGTAAATAACCAAATTGGTCTCTAACATTAATGATGTACTCTGATTCTCATACTTTATTTTGTTCATAAACTGTCCTCAATGGTCAAACTAGTTTTTAGATGGTCCTTGACTTTACCAGCCGTGAAATGTGATCAGTACTGCACTTGATTCATTGCTGGTTTAAAAAAAAAATCTTTTGCCAGTACCGCTGGTAAAAGCTGGGCAGTCCTGATAACATTTTAGGGTATAGTTGGAAATTGGAAAAGAAACTAATAACCATCAAATTGTTCTTGTTATGGATTTAGTTTGAATTTCAAATACTATTCATATTTTTCCATAAGTTGCTCTAAACTCATTTCTTTTGAGCTTGAGGGACACAATTAATAAAAAACTAAACCAAATACTATTCACATTTATAAAGAAATCAACCAAATTTTGCTGCATTTGAGTTTTGATGGACAACAATGAATGTCAAACATAAACCACTGCCTCTATATTGTTATTTACAAGTATAGCTTTCATACCTTTTTGTTTCTTCTTGTTTTCCTTTTTTCCTTATGATATAAAGCAAAGTGACTTGAAAAGACTAAGCTGGTTATTAACAATAGAGATCAATTATGTAATTTATTCATATCCAGTTAGAAGTACAACAACAACAACAAAGCCAGTAGTTTCCCACGAGTGGGGTCAGGGGAGGTTAAGATGTATGCAGCCTTACCCCTACCCCTGGAAGGGCAGAGAGGCTGTTTCCGACCAGTTAGAAGTAAAAATCAATATTTAAAAGTCCTACAGCCAAATAAACTCTCAGTACTGAAGCTGTGCAAAACTTACCAGACTAAATATGAACCACTTTTTAGTTCGATAACTACTGAACAGTTAAGGTTTACATCACATGGAAATATAGAATGAATCTACACAATGAGTTCCGTCTTTGCATAGTTTAGCAGTTCAATGGAAAAGAGACTTCTAGTTCACGGAGACAGTAAGAAGATAACTGACCAGGAGCATGAAGAAAAACCTTCCCCAGCTACTCTGGGTATCAGTAATCTCCAAAAGGAACCAATAAGAAGTGAGAGCATACCAACGTCTGCAGTCCAACAAGCTTAAATTCATTTTCCATCACACTCTCATCCTCAATAAGTACAACATCTCCAACCTACAATGATCAGTGAAAACACATTGTTAATCATTATCCAAGAGCAATTACCAAGGATCAATGCAATACACAAATTTTGGAATCAGAAAAAGGTTGAAAGCTGAGAAAAACCCCATCTATGTACCCTCTAAGCCAAACAGATTAAGGTGAGTGAATTTATCTCATTCCAAAAGAATTTCAGGATGTTTTGATGAAGTGGAGGCTTTTGAGTAGTATATCTTAAAAGGAAAATCTCTTAAGCTTCTTAAAGGTAAAGAAACTCTTTCAAGTTTAGCTCGAAATAAAACACAAACAGCATAACCTATCTTCACACGTGCAAAATTGCTCGATTGTCGTCCCACCCATTGTCCAAGATTCCCCACCCCTGCCCAAGTGGGAGTTCCAGCCCTGTCTCAGTTCCAGAGAGCATTTTAGAACAATGCTTTATTATTTTTCTGTTCCTTTGAGCTCGGCTTTAGTTAGCAGAATTTGGATGTGTGAAAGACTTTTACTAGTTTGGAAAAGCAACTAAGAAAGGTGGTATCCTGGAATTGCAAACTCCATTCCTTAAACAGGCCTAACAATGATGATGAAATTGCATTAGCAGTAGGGAAACCATATGCAATCAAACCTTGATATATCCTACAAATGTCAAATAAACGTTTTTTATGATGGTGGTGTCCGGGCCAGCTTCCGTGCACCCGGATTATTCCACCGGTTACCTGCTACCTTTCACCAACACTGTTTCAAGGCTTATGCAGATGGAAAGAAATCACCTACAGTAGCATTTTTTTGCATCCGCCAGGTACAAATGACATACTAATTATCTAAGATAATACTATGTTGTACTAGTTAAGAAACAATCTCAAATGGTTGAGCTACAAGCTTAAGATAGAAAAGTAGGCCTTTGAAAGCTACAACTTTACGTGCATGTAGTTACCTGTTTGACATCCTCCAGCAGAAACTTCTCCACTTCACCAGAAAGTAAGTTTGGCCTCACTTCAACTAGGAAAACAATCCACTGAAATAGTAAATAAATCAGAGGACTGCACTTGCTAATATGTCAATGAGATAGACTAATTAGCAATTTCTAATATGTTATAACCCTATGAAAGCTGCAAACTTTTCCTACATTGCTCAGTAAACTTTGAATTGAATATAAGGAAAATGCTAACATTCCCCAAAATAAGACAAAATTAAAGTACTAGAAAGGCTTTCGAATTGTACAGAATTTATGTCCACCCAAAGCTGCGAAACAAAGCCCAAGCTGAGAGCAGAACGAATGCTGATCACTTGCTTTGCAATCATATTTGACCTTTTCATCATTTGCTTCCTCCTCCGCACAATTCCCTTTTCCAGCCGGTCCAATTTAGAGTCCACATCCACAGAATCCGCTCCGTTTTTCACTAATTCACCCTTGTCCTCTGCGCTGAGAGGAATTTCAGTTTCTTCCTTGTCCTTTAACCATAAACCGTCAGAAAATTCATACCCATCGGAATCAAACAGACTCGATTTGGGTAGGTTCTTTTTAGCTTTCCCTAGTTTGAAACAGTCACTAGCAAGCTGGTTCCTGTTATTTCCGAATCTTAAATTGAGAAGTAAGTGAGGAATTTTGTGGGTCAGTTTGGAAGTAGTGAAACCAAATGAATGAGGAAGAAAGGTGGTAGAAAAGCAATTACACATGGCATAAAAATGTAGGAATTTAGGGAATTTTTCCGGCTAAAATCTAATCAACTCGAGCTTCAGACTTCGCTCGTGAAAATTCCTCATCCCCTTCAGTTCAGAGTCTGTGACGTGTCATCTGATAAAGCTTTAATTATTAGGAGGCGTCAATTATAATTCTTACGCAAAAAATAGTTTTATATTGGCTGTTGTAGAATTTGTTTCTGTTAAAAGTTTGTTTTAAAAATGATAATATCCTGTTTTACTAAACTTTCCATATATATGCCTCCTCATTTCTTACGGACCTTCACTTGGTACTATTCTATTCATGATAGTCGTTTTAAATTCTCCCATGGCAAAAATAAATTATTTAATTTCTCCCTGAATTTTACAAACTTAGATACTTTCTAAAAATAAATCAAAAATAAAAAAATGTCACATATTTAGTATTTCTCGGGCTAAAAAGAAAAAGAAAAGAGAAAACAAGAAGAATTGATCTTAGAACTTCTAAGAGTGAAAATATATGTTAACTTTCTGACTATAATTTCAAGCAAAGTATATGCCAAGTCTAAGTCAGTGGGTGTTTGGACATAAGAATTGTAAAATTCCAAAAGAAAGTGAAATTTTTTCAAGTGAAAATGATATTGAAAATTAGAGTTGTATTTGGACATGAATATAATTTTGGGTTGTTTTGAAAAATAATTTTTTGGAGTTTTTCAAATTTTCGAAAAATTCCCAAATTTATCTTCAAGTAAAAATTAAAAATTTTATAGCCAAACATAAATTTCGAGAAAAAGTGAATTTTTTTTGAAAATAGTTAAAAAATTCTTATGTCCAATTGAGAATCCCTCTGGTCCACTTTAATTTATTTTTTGGTTATTTTCACACACATTACAGAATCTTCCTTTAGTATTAATTAACAATAAAATTGACTATATTAACCTGAATTTGTTTATTAGAAATACAACAAATGCTCCTAGACTTTTTACTCCAATAGCAACTTTAGAAAAAAGAATTTAATTTCTTCTTGATATCTGAAAAAATCAAATAATATGGACCATAAAGAAAGGTCAAAACGTCACTTAAAATGGACCGGAAAAAATAATTCTCTTCATTGAATATTTACTCTATTTATGTTTTATCTTCAACAATTACCGTTAAAAGTAATATGAAAAGAAAATAATTAATTTTAAAATAAACTTCTACAATAATAAATAATTTAAAATAACTATTTTTAGAAATTAGCAGCTATTTTGAGAAAAGCGAAAAAGGGAAAAGGGGGACACCTAAATCTAAGTCAAATCAAACCATTCATCTTCTCGTACTCCCCTTACAATCTAATAGATAATGCAAGAAAACAGTTCGAGCTTTTACATTGATAATCAAATTCAAAATCTTGGCTAGAAATTGCATTGTTGTTTTTTCATACTCCACACATCCATGGCCAAAAAGGATAAACCCAGTATTGCCACGTGGACAAAATACTACCTCTGCTGACACTATACTGAGGACACACACTTTGGGAAAAAACACACACACTCTTATTCATTCATGGCGTCTCTGCTTTCCCCTGCTGCTGCAACAATTTGTTTCTCACCAATGAAACCCATTTCAAAAAGCTATTGTTTTTTCTCTTGTACAAACCACTGCAAAAGAAATAATACCATTACTTGCAATTCTTTTGTTAATGACATTTCTGATAATTTAGACCATTCTTTATCTCAATTTCCAATTTTCCAATCTGGGTATGCCCAGTTTCAAAAAGTGGCTGGCGAATTGCCTGAAGAGCAAAAGTTGGGGCTGTTAGTTTTTGCTGGGCTTGCTTGGATTTATTTAACTGCTAGACCAGGAGTTTTAATTGGTGCAATTGATGCATATATTTTAGCACCTATTCAAGTGGGGTTGGATAGTTTGAGTGGGAAAAGGAGTTTTAAGATGAGTGATTTTTTGGTTGGGGAAAGGTTGGGAGAGGGTTCATTTGGGATTGTTTATTCTGGGGTTATTGTTCCCAAGAATGTAAATTTGGATGAAATTGTTAGGAAAAGAGGATCATCAGCAAAATCACTTATCACTGACTCAAGGTTCAAGGATAAGGTCATTCTTAAACAGGTATTGAGATGATTTATCCTTAAACATTCTCCATTTATGAGCAATATTTGGCTTCATAAGTATCATCACTTGTATACTTGTTGTTAAATGAATATTGCCTTCTCCCTCTGTTTCATTTTATATATTGATGTTGATTTGATACAGAATTAAAGAAAGGAAGAAAGACTCTAGGCAGATACCAGAGTACCTTTAGAACTTGTGGTTTTATATATGTTACGACATTTTTATAGCTATAAAAGCATGTCATTAGGGTAAAATGAGTAGATTAAAGTTAAAGAGTTTTGAAGTATAAAACGATGAGATCTCATGTTCAAATCTCAACGGAGGCAATTATACTAGGTGATTACTTTCCATATGTCCAAGCCTTGGTGGACAAAGTTACCCGGTACCTATGGTAGTGGGAGGTAGTAGGTATCCCGTTGAATTAGTCGAGGTGCGTGCGAGCTGGCCCGGGCACCACGGTTATGAAAAAAAGATTTTTCAAGTATAAAAAAGTGTCAATTTTTTAGGAATGGATTAGAAAGGGAAGTGTCATGTAAAATGGAACGGAGGGAGTAGCTATTTTCTGCCTTATAATCTTATCAAGGTTCTAAGTTGTGAGTTCTTTGTAGTAAATATAGTAGGCTTGATTATGATTACGTTGTCCACATGCTATTGATCTGAATTATTTCCATCCGTAAATCTTGATTAGATTATTGTGTCTTCTATATACTTTTAATCTGGATTGTGTCTTTTAACTATATAGTTTTATTAAACCCCTTTTCATTATTCTCGGCTCTTGAATTGTTTCTCTATTGCATTTGCTTTCTATCTGGCATCTTTAATACTCTCCCTTCCCTAGTTACAGTTTAGTTTGTTTTTCAATTTTTAGGTAAAGATTGGTGTTCAAGGTGCTGCAGAATGCGGTGATTTTGAAGAATGGTTCAATTATAGGCTATCAAGAGCGGCTCCCGAGACATGTGCAGAGTTTCTTGGTAGCTTTGTTGCTGAAAAAACTAATTCACGATATACCAAGGGTGAGAAATGGCTTGTCTGGAAATTTGAGGTAATTGAGCCATTTAAAGTACTTTTCCAGCCGAACTTTATGTGTCTTGAAAGTAAAATATAAGGTCATCTGTCATGGATGTTAGGCTAAGGCTATAGACAAACACCAGTTGGAATTATCAGTTAACATATCCCCTTTTTTCCATACTGTTGGAAATTTTCTATGATTAAATTTTATAATTAGGTTTCATATTGATGTTTAGTTGAATTGCATAAAAACTTGTTAGATGGAAGCTGCATCCATAATGTAGGAACTTCATGTGACAGGGAAATCGGGACCTAGCTGATTACCTGAAGGACCGCAGCTTCCCCTTGAACATGGAATCTATCATGTTTGGTCGTGTCTTAGAAGGATTGGAATCATTTCAACGGAATGCACTAATTATCAAACAAATCATGCGTCAGATTATTACTTCCCTTAAGAAAATCCATGACACAGGTATAGTCCATAGAGATGTAAAGCCATCCAACTTAGTGGTCACAAAAAAGGGACAAATTAAGTTGATAGATTTTGGGGCAGCAACTGATCTTCGGATTGGAAAAAATTATGTGCCTGACCGCGGGCTACTCGATCCTGATTATTGTCCACCTGAACTCTATGTAATGCCAGAAGAAACTCCAAAACCACCACCAGAGCCCGTTGCTGCACTTCTTTCCCCAGTTTTATGGCAGGTATCCTTCTCATACATGGATTTATAATGCTTTTCACTCTTCCTTCATTGTAAGCTTGACACAGAAAATGATCCTATATGTTGTTGGAAAAATATTAGAGATGGAAGTACTAATCAGAAAAGCACTTAGGGGTCGTTTGGTATGAGGTATAAGGTGGGATAAGATGTAGGATAAAATTGATACCTTATTTGGTTGGAGTTATAAATTTATCCCCGGATAAATTTATACCGCCAACCAAACAAGGTATAAATTTAATCCCAGACTTAATCCAGGATATCCCATCTTATCCCACCTTATCCCTTCAAATGTGAGATTATTTTATCCCATCTCTCATGTAGTATAAATTAGTACTGAGATTATAATCCCGGGATAATTTAGTCCGCGTACCGAACGACCTCTTAATAGTAAGAGAAGATAAGAGTTCCGTGTGAAAAACACGGTCCGTGGTACGCTATGGGAGGCGCTAACTTCAGAATAGATTTCCGTCGCTACCCAGGTGCAAATAGTTAAATGACGTCCTACTCCCAATATACGACGAACCAGTCAGGAATCTTTTAATGTGCACGCAAATATAAGTTTGGCAAAATTCTTAAATGCCTCAACTGCTTTTATAGGAATCTACTGTGAACTAATACGAGGCTTTGGTAGGAAATGAAATGTGAAAGAGTTAAAGAATGCAGAAATTCAAGTCATATGGATAGGTATTTATAGAGATTCAACAAGTACCTAACATACCTTTTCAAGCCCTTTAAAGGTTGGATAACACATATTCACAAAGAATAGGTATATCTGTTAAACAATGGTAACACCTTTTAACAAAATATTTTGTCTTGTCCAAAAGGTACGTTTAAATTTTGAATCACTCTAAATAAATTCTAACATATGTAAGTATACCAAAGGGAAAAAAGAATGACTAAAGTTGTAAAGCATGTATTAAATCCATTTACCACACTAGACTTTCAGACTTTTGGGGGAAAGTATGGCCATGATGTTATTGCTGAGTTCGTATTTTATACTTGGCATATCTTGTTATTGCAGCTAAACAGTCCCGACCTCTTTGACACATATTCTGCTGGAATAGTGCTTCTGCAAATGGCAGTACCGAACTTAAGGTCTACAGCAGGCTTAAAGAACTTCAATAGAGAACTACAGGTCATTGGATATGACTTGAGTAGATGGAGAGAAAAGACTAGGATGAGGCCTGATCTCAGTATTCTTGATCTCGACTCTGGTAGAGGGTGGGATTTGGCTACGAAACTTATTTCAGAGAGAGGTGGACGTTTATCTGCTGCTGCAGCTCTTAGACATCCTTATTTCCTTCTAGGGGGTGACCAAGCTGCTGCAGTTCTCTCAAAATTAAGCTTCACAAAATAGGAGTCGACTTGGTGGTGCAAGTACGCCATGTTTTTTGTGATTGATACTCGTCTTCCTCCTTGTTCTGCCGATATTCTTTTTGGTCGGGACTTCTTCTCGCTAGTATCTGGAGTTGTTGACGCTGCATTTGTGCACTGCGTTCATCAATCAGTACACTGGATGGCTGCACAAGTTTCAAGTTTCTTTTGCCGATAAACAGCTGCAATAGAGTCATTAAGTGGTTCCAGAACCAAAAATAAGGAGAAGATGCTGGACAGGGAAAAAGGTATTAGCAACTTGGTTTTGCATATATTTAAAAGATCAAGAAGGAAATTTGTAACTTACGCGTATTGGTAAGGTAAAGAAAATCATAATACATTTTTTTTTCTTTTTTTAAATAATAGGAAATAGCATCTAACACTTTGTTTGAGGACATGAGGAATATTGACCTTGTAGCAATCTAGTTCTTTTCCTTGCACGGCTATAGGGATAATTAAGAAATTTTATGAGCTAGAACAGCTTCAAAGATCACCATTTTTGCAAAGCTGCAAGCTATTATACGTGTCTTTGGTTAATGATCTTTGTAAACAATAACGTGATAGCAACTGGATGGTAGAATGCATATGAAGTTTTGCATGTATTTCTGATACAGTTATTTTCTTTTTAGAGACAAGTATTCTTTTAGGGCAAGGGCTAAATATATTCCTGTACTATGAGAAAAGGTTTAAATCATTATACTTTGGGTGTAAATATACTCTGACGTAATACTATTGGCTCAAATATATCCTTTTTATGTTAAGTTTGTCCAAGGTGAACATTCAATCCTACGTGGCACTGATATTTGATGAGGTGGATGCCACATGGCATGCTACCTCAACGCCCCTAATCCGTATATAAAAGACTAAAATTTGAAATACAATATTTTTCATGGTAGCTGTAATAGTGGTGGAGAGGAAGAAAATTTTAGTGATGGAAAAAAAATAGAAGGGAGGGGTAAAATGGGTTAGGGGCATTGCGGTGACAAGTCATGTGACATCCTCCTCATTCAAATGTGTCACGTAGGATAGTATGTCCACTTTGGACAAACTTAAGGGAAAAATAATATATTTGAATAGTATAATGACTAGGATATATATGGACTCAAAATACAATGAGAGATACATTTTAAGGTTTTCTAATAGTACATAAATATATTTGGCCCTTTTTCGATAATAGATTGATCCTTGTAGGTTATAGTTATATAGCTACTAATCCAATTAAGCACAGATTGCTAGCTAGGTTTGGGCATCGAGCCGAGATCAGTTGAACCTATTCTAGTAGCGTTGAGCCAAGTCTAGCCCGAAGAAAGCATAATCGAGCTTTTTACAGTACGTAGCCGAGGGAACAAGAGTCGAGCACTCGAGCCTAATCAAACTTTATTAAGTACAATTTAACCGTGTTCGAGCTAAGCTGAGCCGAGTTGAGTCCAGGCACTCTTTTATATTTGTATCCGCATACTGAACAACGCTTTTTGGGGGTTTTCATTTGTTCATATGCTGAAGTCAGAGTAACTAAATAGTCTAAATTAAAGAGAGTAGAGTTGAATTTGATCTATAAATAACATGATTTATAAGATATTAAGCTAACAAACATGGTAGTAAAATAAATTTAATTAAGAATAGGTACAAAAAAAAAATTCATATGCCCGAACTAGATTTCAAATAATTTTACCAAGTAAACCGACTTTTTTGTTTGTTAGGAAAGCTAAGCACCTCCGAATTTCTTCATTAGTCAAACTGCAAAGCGTTACTCCAACTATAAAAGTTGTGTTGCGGGAAAAAAGAAAGGGATTTGTCCAAATTTACCCCTCTACTTTTGAATATTGTCTATATTTTATCGTTGTTATATTATTAGACTAAATATATCTCTACCGCTATACTATCCAGCAAAATTTACCCCACCATTAGTAAACTTTTAAAAATTACCTCTCAATCTATTAGTTAACTTAAAATCTCCCAATTCCCTTTTATTTAGATCACTTGTTCTTCTTCCAACAATTACTATTAATGTGAATGCTAAATGTACTAAACTATATAAATTATTCATGGATATTTTTAATTGCCATTGCATCCACTTCTCTTGTTGTGATAATGAGTTTGAAATTAGTTTAAATTTTTTATAAATTTTCAACCATAAACACACCGTAGAATTTAGTGGGTCTATTAGTTATGTATTATATGCGAGTTCTCATCATGTATGTACATGTATATTTGAATATATTTTGTAACTGTCTAGTTAGTATAGAGTTCTGTCGACTAACTTAAGAGTGCACAATGTGTCGGCATTTGATAAAGCAAAATTGAGTTCGACAACGCAAAGTTTCCAAGTAACTTCAACTTCTATTACTTACACTTGCAAAGTCTCCATATCTTTGGTGCAACGAATTTAGACAAGCTACCTAATTTATATTCTTCAATTTACTATACTTTGTTTACTAATCGTTGTATTATTTTAATATTTCTTTCTCTTATTTCTTTTTTCCAACTAAGAAATCAAGTAAATACCAACTATTTTGAAAATAGTGGATCAAGAAAAAGAATAAGTGATTTAACTCAAATGATTTGGGAGACTCTGGGTCACGTGATGGACTAAGGGGTAATTTTTAAAAGTTTGCCCATGACAGGGGATAAATTTGACGAGATAGTATAACATTAAGGGTAAATTTGGCCGAATAGTATAACATAGGTTAGATGTAGACTAAGAGTGGCTATTGGTCCAGTTCACACCGGATCGGACCGGAAACAGGCTCGGTCCGGTCTGGACCGCTGTGAATCGGACCTTTTAAGGCATATGGCAACTGGTCCCGATAACGGCCATTTTACCCCATAACCACCCCTAACTATTTTTTCCTATAAATACCCCATTATTTCATCATATTTTTCACACAAATCATCCAATTCTCTCTAATTCTCTCAAATTCTCTACAATATTGCTATTTTGCTACTTTGGCTATTTGTGTAAATTAAAAAAATTTTGATTCTTTATCAAGTTTTAATGGGAGTTGCCATCAAGTGAAGGTTCAAGTATCAAATTCACCTCAATTATACGGTTATATTTGGTTGGTCGTTCCTACTTCTACTCTTTTATTATATTTTTGTCATATATTTATTTTATTTGCTATAATTATGTCTCAAAGAGGTTCAATTTTGGAACTAGTAGTGGGGGCGGGCACGTGGTCGTTGGGGAAATAGAGGTAAAAGAATTACTGGTAGTTCTAGTCAACACATAGATGAAAATCAATATTATCATGATTTTAGCTCTAATAATCCATTTGATTCACAACACGTAGAAGCGCAATATAATTATGAAACTGGGATTAATTTAGAAGAACCACATGAATTTCAAGCTAGTCCACCAGAAGTTCAGTCCGACTTGCCTCCTGTACCTCCCACTAGAGCCCCGGTTAAACGTAAGGAAAGATTTGAGGTGTGGGAATTTGTACAAAAGAAAGTTGAAAATCAGACGGCTGTTTGTGGTCTCTTGTGAAATGGTGTGGGTTTTTAAAACTGGGGGTAATGAAGGGGACGGGTAAAATTATGACTCACTTAAGAAATAAACATCCTAAGGAATGGTCAATGCGGGCGGGGGTATTTATTTTAGAACCGAACATGGGAGGGGGGGAGGGGGGTAGCACATGACGAATCCTCGGGTATCCAAGCTAAAATTAACCAAACAACAGGAGGGATTCTCAGTTATGATTCAAAGGGATAGGGAAAATATTGCTAAACTAGTTGCGGTAGAGGGTTTACCTTATAGTTTTCCTTCTTTTACTAGTTTTGTTCGTTATATTCAAGCTACATATAATCCTTCTTTTAAAGGTTTTCCAAGAACAACTGTTAAAAGTGATATTATTAAATTTAAAAACGAATATAGAGATTATTTGCGATATTTATTTGATAACTTTGACACTAGAGTATGCCTTACTACTGATATGGGTCGTTCTACAAATAACTATGATTATATTACAGTTACTGTTCATTGGATAGATCCTGATTGGGTCGTTCAAAAACGTATTATTGCATATAAAGTTGTTGATGAACCACACACGGGAGATTATATTTCCAAAACAGTTTCATCAATTTGTCGTGCATATTGTTTATCTAACAAAGTTTTTAGTATTACAGTAGATAATGCTACAAACAACACAGAAGCATTTAGGAACTTGAGACCTATTTTAAACCCCCCTTTTGAGGAATTTTTTCATGTTAGATGTGCATGTCATATTTACAATTTAGTAGTCAAAGATGGTCTTGACTTATTTAACCACATTATTGAAAAGGTTAAAGTAGCTATTGCTTTTATATTTAGAAATAAAAATTAAGAAAGTAAAAGAGAATGGGAAAGAAAATGTATAGAATTTAGGAATGTCGATTAGGAGAGTCCCAAAAGAAGTTTGTACTAGGTGGAACACTTTATATGAAGCATTAACTGTTGCTTATGAATATAGATAGCCTATTACTCAAATGTATAATAAATATTTTATGGAACTTTATCACCTTAAGGAGGACGATTGAACCTTGTTCAACATCTCCTCCAGTTTTTAGAAAAATTCTATCATGCTACTTTAGAATTTTCTGGACAGTATTATCCAACTACTCCTACCATGTTATATTATATACCTGGAATATCTGAATTATTAAAATTATATAGGCAATACAAAGAATATAAAATGGCTGTAGAGACTATGATTGAAAAATTTTAAAAATATTTTTTTCCAATTCCTCAACTTTTTTACATTGCTTCTGTGTTACATCCTGCATTTGAACTTAAGTTAACTGAACGACTTGTTCGGAAAATATATGCAAATTTAGATATTACACATGTTGAAATTGCGACTAATAACTACCCTATAGAAGAACATGCTTGTGCTAAAGTTTTTACAGATACCGCGGCTGTTTTCGCAAAGTATAGAGCTTGGGCAGAGACTGCTACACCAACTGCACCAATACTGTCAATCGGTGAAAGTTCTTCTTATCAAATAGGCAAAAGGCATGCGGGGATGAGCACTTTTGGAGGACTTGATCAAAAGTTACTTTCAGAACAAGATGAGTACGGGGAGGAATACAGCGAATTCCAAGTCTACTTAATCCAATATCCGAAGAAACTTACAAGTTTTGGAACTCACGATTTATTGGATTATTGGAAGAGTCAAGAAGCGCAATTTTCCATACTTGCAAAAATGGCCCGCGATATATTAACAATTCAAGCTTCATCAGTTGCGTCGGAGAGCACTTTCAGCCAAGGAAGATTTCAAATTGGAGATCATAGACATTCGTTGAGAGAAGAGGCAATGGAGACAGGAGTTCTATTCAGGGATTGGATCAGAGCAGACCGAAGAAACTTTGGAATACCAGAACTTTCGCAGAAAAAAGACAGAGCATATCTGGATCAAATTTTGAGCGACGGAACAAGTGAAGAAGGGAGTCAAACAGCCAATGAAGTGGAAGATGAAGAAGAACAAGATGAAGACGATGAACCGGAACAACAACAACCAGTTCCTAAGGAAAAGCCTACGGCTATCTTAAAAAAATTAGACAGTATGTTTAAAAGAATGTAATTTTCTACATTAGAATATATATTAATAAAATTGCTCCAAATCTTGAAATTCCATCACAAGTTCACAACTCTTGTCTTCTTATTTTTTATTTTTTAAATTTATTCCTTGCGCAAAAATACTACAATTAATTACTAGTTTCTAATTGATTCATATTTCAAGGTTTGAATCTAATTATAAACTTTGAAACTATTCAAAGTTTGAAAGAATATTATTATAAGTTTTTTAATTCTAAGTTTTAACTTTGAAACATACTAAACATTTCAAATATATATACAAAGTTAGTAATATTTGTTGTTATATTTTCAAAAATTTAAAATTATCTATCACTGCAAAGTTTATGTCATCTTATTTTTTATTTTTTAAATTTATTCCTTGCGCAAAAATACTACAATTAATTACTAGTTTCTAATTGATTCAAATTTCAAGGTTTTGAATCTAATTATAAACTTTGAAACTAATTCAAAGTTTGAAAGAATATTATTATAAGTTTTTTAATTCTAAGTTTTAACTTTGAAACATACTAAATATTTATTTACAAAGTTAAATAAAAGACAAATAAAAAAAAATAGAAAACCGGCCGGACCGGAAAGAACCGGTCTACCGGTAGCCGGTGCCGGTCACGGTCCGGCTGCATTATTTCCAACCGGCGGACCAGATCGGAAAGGACCGGTTTGGTCCGATTTTAGCCCACCTCCGGTATCGTACCAGACCGAAATCGGAAAAAATCACTCATAATGTAGACAATATTTAAAAATAGAAAGAGTAAATTTAGACCTTTTCCCAAAAAGAAAAGAAACGGAAACATTTATACGCTTTTTTTTCCACACATATATACGAACTCAGAGCTTCAATCATTATGCTCTGCCTTAGAATCAAAGAAATCAGTATCTTTCTATTGGTTTAGGTTCTAAAGTATGGTAATATGTTCATGTTTCATACGGTATAGTAATTCAGTGATAATTGTCTCACGATGCTATACTGTCAGCGGAAGGAGTATGACTTATCAAAATGATTTCAAGTCGGTAGTGGGAATTAGATGACTGTTAGATTGGCTTCTAAGATAAGTTAAATCATTAAAAAGACAAATAGTCCTATATCCTAATGCGCTTTCCCCACCCACCCCCAGCACCTATAAGTGATCAAATCTATCAAAATCAAACCAGCATTTTTTATCTGAAGCATTTTTGAAGCATGGCAGCCGCCGGGCTGTTACTCTGCTATTTCATCCTCTCTTCTGGATTCCATTTAATATACACTGTCACAGACTCCAGAGATGGTAACAACTCCAGCTCTTCTCCTTCAAAATTTAGTGTAATTAAGTTAGTGTCTCAAGACATTTATTTAACTAAGCAAGTTTTAGTATGTTTAATAAATCTAGAAAAGGACTCTTTTTTTTTGTAACAGTATTCTCGTTTTTTTCGTCATGGTGTTAAGGGACTGTTCAGAAATGTTCATACAGTTCTACCTGTCATTTCTGTAATAGGCTATTTTCACGGCTTGAACTCGTGGCCTCCGGGTTAAATGGCGGTAACTTCAGCAGTTACATCAAGTCTCCCTTCCTGCCTGTCATTTCAATCTTCAGCTATATACTACGCGTCATCTTGAAAATGAAAATGATAAACAAACTATAAGTTGCATACAAGTTCATGAAGATATATAAACAATGTTGTAACCGCAAGTTTTCGACTTATATTCAGTTTACTACTTCTAAAAATATAATGCTAACATACAGAGTCCAGGATTTAAATTTGATGGGTTTAACTTGTGAGATTTTTTACCTCAACACATTGTATTCTTTTTTTTTTTTTTTTTTTTTTTTTTAAATTATGAGTTCAAAGATGTTAAAATTGTATTGTTTTTTCTTTACTTATATATTCATGTTTCGTGTTGAAATGCTAGTTCAGTTGAACTCATGAAAAAAGGCTGCATCCCCCTCTGCTAACATGAATAATTTCAAATTTTGGTTGAGTGCAGTTGCAATACTTCGATCTCTGAAAGACCAGTGGGAAAATACACCACCTAGTTGGCAGAAGAACGATGATCCTTGTGGTACAACCTGGGAAGGTGTAACCTGCAACAACTCAAGGGTAACTGCATTGTGAGTATGCTATTCTCTTTTATTGTTCATCCTCCAACATTTATTCTTTGACATGGTTGTTTCACCAGTCAATCACTTCTTAATCATTGATTGTATTTCTTATTTCTTCAGGGGATTATCAACGATGGGACTGAGAGGAAAATTAAGTGGTGACATTGGGGGGCTCACTGAATTAATTTCCTTGTGAGTTGGTGTTTTTAAATCTCATAAACTTCTGTTGAATATTAACTATAGCTTGTATTTGTTATCATGATTTGTTGAGTTGAGTTTCTAAACTTGCATTTCCAGAGACTTGTCGTTCAATCGAGGACTTACAGGTTCCCTCTCTCCGCGGATAGGAGATCTGCAAAAACTAAACATATTGTAAGACTAGAAAAACTTGATGGTTTTTTATTTTTATTTTCATATAGCCGATCTAACTTGCTTGGCGTTGAGGCATAGTTGTTGTTTTTTGTTAAACATGATGCTCTTCTTCCGAAACATACATTGCCTACATATACATAAATGTTTCTATTTACGTTCAGAATCCTCGCTGGCTGTAGCTTCAGTGGTAGCATACCAAGGGAATTGGGAAAACTTGCAGAATTATCTTTCTTGTAAGAATTCCTCAGCCATATTAACTTATGATTGTTGTAGGTTTATCATCAATTTTATTTAGTTCCATGCCAATTTCTTGGGCAGAGCACTTAACTCAAATAATTTCACTGGCGAGATACCACGAACTCTTGGAAATCTGGCAAAACTCTACTGGCTTGATCTAGCAGATAATCAGTTAACAGGACAAATTCCTGTTTCAACCTCCTCAAGTCCGGGGTTGGACCTTTTAAAAAAGGCAAAGCACTTGTGAGTGAACTTTATCTATTCGAGTTATGTGCCATTCTTGAGATAGGATATATACCTATTAGGGTCTGACTTCTACATTATTGCAGCCATTTTAACAAAAACCAACTTTCAGGCTCCATTCCGGACAATCTTTTTAGTGGTGACATGGTGCTAATACATGTGTAAGTCAAGAAACTAACGAACTATTTGCGTTATTCTCCTTTGTCTCCTCATTCTTTGCATACCTAAAATGACAGATTATTTGATGGAAATCAATTTAGTGGGAGCATTCCATTAACACTAGGACTTGTTCAGACACTTGAGGTTCTGTGAGTAGAATCGACCATCTTATGTTAGCTTACCTTTCGTATTACTTCACCTTTTTTATTTTGTATTATATGCTAGTACTCTTTTATCTTTAGTTGGTATTCATGTGACTTCATATATACAGTCGGCTTGACAGAAATACCTTAAATGGTAGTGTCCCATCGAACTTGAACAACCTCACTAGCGTCGTAGAGTTGTAAGTATACTTTGCTCCATTGTTGCTCATTCAATTGTGTGCCTGAAATCAATAATTGGTAGCCTGAAGTGGTTCTTTGTGCTCTTATTGTTCTGCTTTTAGGAACTTAGCACACAACGGACTGTCGGGCCGACTACCAGATTTAAGTGGAATGAACTCCCTTAATTATCTGTACGGCTTGCATGAGAATAAGCAGAATCCTAATTTAGCAAGTTGTTTCTCTATGATAAAGTGATACATCATATTCTTTCTTTTCCAGGGACTTGAGCAACAACTCGTTCCATCAATCGGAGGTTCCAGTATGGTTCTCGACTTTACAGTCTCTTACCACTCTGTGAGTATGAATTTGTTATGAATACAACTATTAATTTCCACAAACTATGACCAATCTAAGTTGGAACGACGACTGGCGTGCTGCTCAGAGTCATTGAATATGGCTCACTCCAGGGATCAGTGCCCCAGAAGCTTTTCACATTACCCCAATTACAACAAGTGTGAGTATCATCATCCTAACTGAATATTCCCCGTCTACTACCCACGACGAACAGTTTGGGATGATCTTAAATAACTTTTGCAGGAAACTGAGGAACAATGCATTTAATGACACGTTGAACATGGGTGGCATAGTTGGGAGGCAACTCACACTTGTTGATTTACAGAATAACGCGATTTCCTCAATAACACTTGGCTCTGGATACAAAAATACATTGATGTGAGATGGCTCATGACTCCTTTTTTGCCTGTTATATTATGTTTTTTTTTTCTTTCTCTCTGATTACTTTGTGGTTGTACTCAGACTGATTGGAAATCCTGTCTGTGACACTGCCCTCGGTAACACGAATTACTGCCAGCTTCAGCAGCAATCCGTGAAACCTTATTCTACTAGCCTAGCTAATTGTGGAAGCAAATCGTGTCCTGCCGATCAAAAAGTTAGCCCGCAAAGTTGTGATTGTGCTTATCCGTATGAGGGAACATTCTACTTTAGAGGACCTTCTTTTAGGGAGTTGTCCAATGCTAATACCTTCCATTCACTTGAAATGAGCTTGTGGGTGAAGTTAGATCTCACGCCCGGTTCAGTTTCTCTACAGAATCCTTTCTTCAATATTGATGATTATCTTCAGTTGCAGTTAGGATTATTCCCACCAACAGGAAAGTATTTTAATCGGTCAGAGATTGAGAGGATTGGATTTGCCTTGAGTAACCAGACTTATAAGCCGCCTCCAGAATTTGGACCTTACTATTTTATAGCATCTCCTTACACTTTCCAAGGTATAATTAATTACCGAGATTTTTACAACTGTAACTTCTAATAGAATACTAACTTGAACTCTAACTGTTTCAGCTGAACTTGGAGAAACTTCTATTAGTTCGAGACAAATAATTGGAATAGCTGTTGGGTGTACCGTCCTGGTCCTCTTGCTTGTTGGTCTTGCAATATATGCTATGAAGCAAAAGGAACTTGCTGAAAAAGCTATTGGATTGAGTAAACCATTTGGTAATATCAGTTTCTACTGAAAAAAGAGCTGAGTTATATATGTCCAGCATGCACGTAGGATTGATCTAAAAAGTTTGACTACTTTGATCTTTTTTGGCCAGGATCGTGGGCTCCAAGTGGGAACGATAGTGAAAGTGCACCACAACTAAAGGGAGCGAGATGGTTTTCTTATGACGAACTCAAAAAATGCACGAGTAACTTTTCAACGAGAAATGAGATTGGTTCCGGTGGCTATGGGAAGGTTTGCTATCAAAATCCACTGTATATCCATACTAAAGGGATAAACTCTAGCTTGGCTACTTTTCTTATTCGCTTGTATTCTGTTTCCTAGGTATACAAAGGGATCCTCTCAAGTGGGCAAGTAATTGCTATCAAAAGAGCTCAACATGGATCCATGCAGGGTGGACTCGAGTTTAAGACTGAAATTGAGTTGCTTTCGCGGGTTCACCACAAAAACCTCGTTGGTTTGGTCGGATTCTGTTTTGAGCAAGGCGAACAAATACTGGTATATGAGTATATTTCAAATGGTACACTCCGAGAAAATTTATCAGGTATGCTACGTCCTCCTATATATTAAAGATTAATCAGTCCAAGTATTATTTGATTCAAATATGTTCTAACATTTGGTAATGCCTTTAACTCCATTTGGTTCACATAGAAATTAATTTCCATTACGTTCTACAGGGAAATCAGGCATTTATCTAGATTGGAAGAGGAGACTTCGTGTTGCGCTTGGTTCAGCCAGAGGATTAGCTTATCTGCATGAGCTTGCCAATCCCCCTATAATTCACAGAGATGTGAAATCGACTAATATTTTATTGGATCAGAATTTAACAGCAAAGGTCGCAGATTTTGGCTTGTCCAAACTCGTGTCAGATAGCTCAAAGGGTCATGTTTCCACTCAAGTTAAAGGCACATTGGTAAGTACCACAACCTTCTTAATTCTTTCATCCTTCATATATGTATCCAGAAAATGATTTGCACCAGCTACCATAGGTAAAGAGAAGAGGGGCGGTAGGAATAACAAGATATCTAGTTTTAGGAACACATCATACAGTTGAAACTTTTCCAATATACAAGAATAATATTTAAACATCTGCACAAGATAAAATACCATCAGATTTCCAAAATGTAAAGGAATGAGCAATTATAATGGTTAAATGACTTGCCCTAGACGTTATTTTTCTACCTCTGAGCAGAGGCGAAACCAAAATTTTTATGCGACGGGGCACAATATTCTGCTCAACCAGTGCCCCTAAAGGCTTTTAATGTTCAGGGTGTCAAGTGCTTTAAATTAACCATTTTCAAGGTATACACATATACATATTCAAGATTTCTGCTGAATCTTATGGGGTCCGGTGACCCCTCATTATAACACATAGGCCCCCTTCTGCCTCTGAGTATGGATATATGCTTCTTTTGGCCTTTTGGCACGTGAAACATGATACATTTGTTTCCTTATTGGTGTTTCCACATGATACATTTTATGTGGGATGAATTTAAGACCTGATTACATTGCAGGGTTATCTAGATCCCGAATACTATTTGACTCAACAATTAACCGAGAAAAGTGATGTATATAGCTTTGGAGTTGTAATGCTAGAAATGATAACTGCAAAGCAACCAATAGAGAAGGGAAAATATGTCGTTCGAGAGATGAGAACGGCTATTAATAAGAACGATGAGGAGCATTATGGCTTGAGTGATATGATCGATCCAGTCATTAGAAGCGCGCCAAATTTAATCGCGTTTACAAAGTTCGTGGATTTGGCAATGCAATGTGTTGAAGAGTCTGCTGCTGATCGTCCAACGATGAGTGAAGTGGTAAAAATGCTTGAAACTATTCTACAAAATGATGGTCTGGAAACTAATTCGACGTCTGCATCATCTTCAATCACGGATTTTGGGACAGCAATAGCTGCTTCTCGACATCCTTATAATAATAAGGATGCTCTACAGAGAAAGGAAATAAGTGATACTCATGCTTTTGATTACAGTGGTGGTTATACTATTTCAAGAAATGTGGAACCAAAATAGGGACAACCAAAAAAGGACTTGTCTTTGCTAATTCTCATTCTTTAATTTATTATTCTCTACAGTAAAATTTTGGAAAATGGGTGAAAGGGATTAGAGAATTTAGTTGTTGCATGGTACCTATATTGGCTAGAATATCTCGTGACACGTGAACGTGATCACATATGGAATCAAGATCGAAGTTCAGATTTTATCACCAAGGCTTACAGTTAAGTGATACTGGTGAGAGCCTCGCATATAATAGGTGTGAGTTCGATTTTTACTGTCTCCATTTCCTGATCCTCTAATGTAATAGAGAAAAAGTTAAAAGAGAAAAAAAAAATCAGATTTTCTAGCTTGGAGAGAAAAATTTACATGGACCATTGTATGATTCCATGAGTCAATGTTTCATGTTCTAATTTTCTTCTGATTTTGGTATTGTGTCTCCTGACTTATAGGGCATCTAGTGCAAAGAAATCATATATGATAATAATAAAATATAACACAATAAGCAAACAATTGTTTGTGGCTGCTATAAATTCTCGCTTTGACCATTTTGAACTTCAATTGTAGTATTCATTTAGAGTTGGCACATTTCAGCAAAGCATGAGCAAGCTATTAAAAATGGAAATCAAACTGTAATTATTTAGAGATAGAGGAGAAAAGAAAAGACAAAGAGCAGGGGAAAAAGAAAAGGAAAAGAACAAAAACAACAACATAGAGAAAACTAACAGTTTTTGGCAGAATAGATGGATGATCCCTAAAATCTATCAGTATATTTTATTCAAAACAGGGTCAAACTGTCCCTAGACTATTCGATTTGGTATAAAATTATCCTCCGTCTACCTATTGAGCCAAAAATATCCCTATCGTTATTTTAGTGGCTCAATAATGCCCTTATTACTAACGGATTTATCTTAAAAAAAAGAATATTTAATTAATATTCGCGTGTCACCGTCCCATTAGCTAAATATAAATCCTTACTAGACCTTAAAAAAAATCACCATAACCTATGTTTTGATTGGTCGCACCGATTTTAAACCTGTAATCTAATTTTTTATTCTTAGAAGACAATGTAACTTATTCTTCTTCCTCTTTTAATTAAGTTCTGCAAATGGGAGAATTTGTGTCACCACAACAACAAGAAAAGTAACAGTTTAAGCAAGAAAATGTTGATTTTGGGAATAAAATGAAATGAGTATGGGAATAAATTTTCGGATCTTGACTTAGGAAGTAACTCATTAAATGAGAATAAATTCATTAATGAAATCAAATGGGTATAAAATGGGTCTGAGAAAATAATTCATTATCTCCTTCTCTAATTCGATTTCAGGGAGATTGGAGAAAAAAGAGGCAGCGAGGCGGATCCTTTTTTGGGGCGTGTAAAACCCAAGTTATGCTTTTGTCTTTTTAAACTTTGATAAGGATTTATATTTAGACCAATGGGACAGTGACACGCAGATATGAATTAAATTTTTTCAGATAATTCTGTTAATAATAAGGACATAATTGAGCCACTAAGATAATAATAGGCGCATTTTTAGCTTAATAGGTGGACGAAGGACTTTTTTACATCAAATGAAATAGTTCAGGGGCAGTTTTGGCCCTTCTCTGTATTTTATTTAGACGCCCAAACTTAGGCTTGTTCCAATTGAGTACCTGAACACAATATTAGATACTCATTGGGAAAATTTTGAGATAATGACTTGGTTACGAGTCTTTTGTTTAACGGAGCAGGAGTTTGTTTTGTAATTGATTAAATTCTTTTTTAATTGACCTATTTTATATTTATTTGTTATAGCAATACTTATATCTAATGTGTATATTTGAAGGATATAATAGATTTTAAGTGGTTAATTTATTCACGTAATAAATAAAAGAAGACAAACAAAGATTTTCCAAAATTTAAGCCCGAAATATTTAATAGGAATACTTTATCATATGTGGAGGTGTTCAATTCGTTGAAAGGCAAAGATTGTTGGATGGGTTCGTTCTACGTTTACTTCATGTTGGCACTGCTATTTGCTAATTTCTTTCAAAATTCATGCGTTTTGCAGGCGGAGTTCTTCGATTGGTGGATGAGGTTCTATAGGGGCTTTTCTAGAATACAAAACGAGTCAACTCATCAGAAATGAGCTGGACTTGATGCGAGCTAAAACTGGTTTGGTTGGAAGTTGGAACCATTGGGTCTGGATCTCAACCTTGGTTCGGTTTAAGACCTGACATGGATGCTCTCCCTCTCTTTTTTCTCCATTTTTTCCTTTTTGCTATGTTTGGTTTGGTACGAATGACTGACCTTCGTAGAAATGATTTTTATATTTGGTTGGAGATAGTAAATGAAAGTAATATTAGCGAGCAGTAATATTTTGAGTAAAAGTTTTGGGTATTCAAAATAGATAATATAATGTCTAAGGTGTTGGTTAAAGTAGTGATATTTTTCCAGTGTTTTGGCATAAATTAAGATGTAATTCAAATTTCCAATTTGAATAAGAGTGAGTAGAATAGTTACCTAACCTTGTCATTTAAGAGATGGTTGGCTGAAGGTCAGTGCTGTTAATTTTTTTTCCCTCTCACTGCTGTTAATTCCACTGTTCAGTAAGTTGGAGCGTCATGGACTAATAAGAACAATTTCTATTATAAATAACCATATATGTATACTACTTTAGTGATTAGAGAAGTGAAAATGATAGCATGTTTGACCAAACTTCTAAAATGACTTTAGTTTTGAAAAATATTTTATTCAAAAAAGTATTTTTAAGGAGAATTGGTTTGAGTTTGGCTAATTAATTTGAAAAATACTTTTGAACAACAATTAGTGTTTGAATAAGCTTTTAAAAAGTACTTTTAAGAGTATTTTTCTCAAAAGTACTTTTCAAAAAAATACTTCTGAAAAAAAGTTAATTTTTTTCTGCTTCTACTCATAAGCACTTTTATTCCTTCTAAAAGCTTAGCCAAAAATTTTAATTTTGGGGAACAAGTACTTTTAGCCAAAATAAAACACTTTTGTCCGAAAAGAAGCTTGGCCAAACAGGGAATGAGTCTGCTTGCTGAACCACGGCGGATGGAATTTTTATTAATATTGTATCTTAATATGGAAAATCTGGCACTTGGCAGAGCCTAAACTTCAAGGGAAATCAATAAAACTTTACTTACTTGATGCTCAAATAAAGAGCGAATAGCACATGATAACTCCCAACTGTTAAACCTAGTCTTGGAAACCACCAACTGCTGTATCAGTTGCAGTGATTTCGTCTCTAATAAATGTATAACTTCTCTAGCTTGAAATACTAATACGATAATACCACCATTCAGAAATGATCAAATTGCTTATTGCTTATTTTTGTCGATGCATATTACTTTATGGAATACGACGTATTTGTTCTTGTAGTCCATGCATAATTTCCAGCCTCTTTTTATCCAAAAATATAAAATGATGATCTTTTTGGCCTACAATATGATTCTTCAGATTGTTTCATCTATATCAACTCATTTATCATCTTTATTGTACTCTATTCCTTCCATTCGGAGCCATTGACTCAATGATGAGCTGCTGACTTGTTGACATAGTGGCTTCTCTAACTTGCTAGTTTATTAGTCTCTGACCTAATCTTCTTTCTTTTCCTCGGTTACTCATTTAAAGAAAAGATATATATCCATGGAGAACATTTTGGAGATTGATGTGATTCTTGATTTAGCTAAAATAAGAAGCTTCCTCCAAGAAAAATGACATACGTCTTATGAATTGATATGTAGGAGGAAGTGTAAGTAGATATAGTTAAATTAAGCATTACCAACTTTATCAGAGTTGGAAAATTTATTGGCCAACGAAGAAGACTTGGAGAAGCCATTATCAAGTCTTAATATAAAGGGTGAAGAAAGTGCGCTCTTTAATAAAGGGCAAAAATATAACGCTCGAGGTAGAAGAGGCAGTAAACCATTCAACAGGCAAGGTTACCAAAGACATGGTGAAGAGAGAAGCTCTCAACCAGGGGGAGAACGAAGCCGACGACCCGACAAGCGTGCAAACCAAGGCACTAACAATCGACAAGATGGCAAGTGCTACACCTGTGGAAAGAAGGGACACTACGCTCGAGATTGCTGGTACAAGAAAGCTGAAGGTAATGTAGCCACCCATATCCAAAATAAGGAATACGAGGAAGAAGTTTTGGATTTGGAGACCTCTTATGCGGTTGATGAAAGCATGATACAAGAAGACTCATGCGTCAAGCACTCTGTCGAGACAACAACAGAATTAGCACTTGCAACTGTAAGTGAAAAGTTAGTCGATTATGAACATGATTGGATTGTTGATTCTGGGTGCTCCAATCATATGACCGGTGACGAGAAGAAGTTGTCGGACATAAGCGAATATAAAGGCGGACGAGTAGTGGTGACTGCAAATAATTCAAGAATGCATATAACTCACATTGGCAAGACATTGCTCGTGCCTCGTTCTAGCTCAAGACAAATACAACTTCAGAATGTCTACCACGTTCCAGGTATGAAGAAGAATCTTTTGTCTGTATCGCAATTAACATCTTCGGGCAACTACGTCGTGTTTGGGCCGGACGATGTGAAGATATATCGAAACCTAAAAGTTACTAATCCACCAATGATGCAAGGTAAAAGAGTAGAGTCTATCTACGTGATGTCAGCAGAAACAGCCTACGTAGACAAGACTCGGAGTAATGAGACTGCTGACCTATGGCATGCACGTCTTGGGCACGTGAGTTATAGTAAATTGAAGATCATGATGCAGCAGTCTAAGTTAAAAGGTCTCCCCAAACTCGAGATCAGAGGAGACAATGTTTGTGCTGGATGCCAGTACGGGAAAGCACATCAACTGCCCTATCAAGAATCCAAATATCAAGCCAAGGAGCCATTGGAGCTGGTACACTCAGACGTACTTGGTCCAATTAAGCAGCCTTCCATCAGCGGTTATTGATATATGGTAACATTCATCGATGACTTCTCCAGGTATGTGTGGGTATATTTCTTGAAGGAGAAGTCTGAAGTATTTGAAAAGTTTAAGGAGTTCCAACATATGGTGGAGGATGATATTGGAAAGAAAATCAGATGTCTTCGTACTGATAATGGGGGAGAGTACACGTCACACGAGTTCAACAATTACCTCAAAGAGCATAAGATAAGGCGGCAATTGACGTGTCCAAACACTCCATAGCAGAATGGAGTAGCAGAACGGAAGAATAGGCATCTGGCAGAGATATGCAGAAGTATGCTCCACAGTATGAATGTACCAGCAAGGTTTTGGGCAGAATGTATGAAGACCGTTGCTCATATCACCAACCGGCTGCCGCAAGCAAGATTAGGATTTATCTCACCGTTCGAGAAACTGAAGAAGATGACACCCAATGTAAGTCACTTCAGAGTATTTGGATGCGTGTGCTATGTGTTCGTACCAGACCATCTTCGTAGTAAGTTTGATAAGAAAGCAATTAGGTGCATCTTTGTCGGCTACGATGAGCAAAGAAAAGGATGGAGATGTTGTGATCCAACAACAAACAAAACGCATGTGTCCAGAAATGTGGTATTTGATGAAGCATCGTCATGGTGGTCCCATGAAGCCACACTACCAGATTCAAGAGAACTGGAGCAAAAGTTGCACCATAAACTCGAAGAAGAAGGACAAGAAATCAACAAACAAGATGATGGAGGTGGACGTGCAGAACTTGAGTCGACTGCAGAAGAGACAACCCCAAAAGGAAAGCAAAAGAGTCCATGGCAAACTGGAGTTCATGAAACCCCCAAGGAGTTTCAAGAAGAATCCCATGAAGTCGAGCAACTTCAACTAAGAAGGTCTACGCAACAAAAATTTCCAAATCCTAAATATATAAATGCTGCACTTGCTGAGGTCGAGAATGTCAATGAACCTACTACCTTCGAAGAAGCTTCGAAGAGCAATGAATAGAGAAAGGCCCTAAAGCAAAATCAGACTTGGGACTTAGTGGAAAAGCCAAAGGATGTAAAACCCATATCATGCAAATGGGTTTATAAACTAAAAAGACGACCTGACGGATCTATTGATCGGTACAAGGATCGACTGGTAGCTCGGGGATTCTCTCAAGAGTATGGGCTAGACTATGACGAGACATTTAGCCCTGTGGCAAAACTTACTACAGTTCTTGTATTACTAGCTCTGGCAGCTAGTAAGTCTTGGACTCTTTGGCAGATGGATGTAAAGAATGCATTCCTTCATGGGAGTTGGACCGGGAGATATACATGGATCAACCACAAGGCTTTGTGAACAAAAATAGTTCGCATTATGTCTGCAAGCTAAGGAAGGCACTGTATGGTTTGAAGCAAGCTCCTCGAGCATGGTATGGGAAAATTGCTGAGTTCTTAGTTCGAAGTGGATATCAAGTGGCACCAGCAGACTCAAGCCTATTTGTAAAAGCTCGTGAAAGAAAACTATCCATCATACTAGTATACGTGGATGACTTGATCATCACAGGGGATGACATTGATGAAATTCACAGGAGCAAAGCAAACTTGAAGGTGCGATTTCAAATGAAAGAATTGGGTGAACAAAATCAGTTCCTTGGTCTTGAAGTTGAAAAGAGAAATGATGGATTATTTCTTGGACAACAAAAATATGCAAGGGATCTACTCCAAAAGTACGGGATGATGAGTTGTAAGTCGTCTTCTACACCAATGGAGCCTAATCTGAAGTTATGTTCCGTAGACGGCAAAGACTTGGAAGTTGATCCATGTATATCTCCNCTTCTCCAGGTATGTGTGGGTATATTTCTTGAAGGAGAAGTCTGAAGTATTTGAAAAGTTTAAGGAGTTCCAACATATGGTGGAGGATATTGGAAAGAAAATCAGATGTCTTCGTACTGATAATGGGGGAGAGTACACGTCACACGAGTTCAACAATTACCTCAAAGAGCATAAGATAAGGCGACAATTGACGTGTCCAAACACCCCACAACAGAATGGAGTAGCAGAACGGAAGAATAGACATCTGGCAGAGATATGCAAAAGTATGCTCCACAGTATGAATGTACCAGCAAGGTTTTAGGCAGAATGCATGAAGACTGTTGCTCATATCACCAACCGGCTGCCGCAAGCAAGATTAGGATTTATCTCGCCATTCGAGAAGCTGAAGAAGATGCCACCCAATGTAAGTCACTTCAGAGTATTTGGATGCGTGTGCTATGTGTTCGTGCCAGACCATCTCCGTAATAAGTTTGATAAGAAAGCAATTAGGTGCATCTTTGTCGGCTACGATGAGCAAAGAAAAGGATGGAGATGTTGTGATCCAACAACAAACAAAACGCATGTGTCCAGAAATGTGGTATTTGATGAAGCATCATCATGGCGGTCCTATGAAGCCACACTACCAGATTCAAGAGAACTGGAGCAAAAGCTGCACCATAAACTCGAAGAAGAAGGACAAGAAATCAACAAACAAGATGATGGAGGCGGACGTGCAGAACTTGAGTCGACTGCAGAAAAGACATCCCCAAAAGGAAAGCAAAAGAGTCCATGGCAAACTGGATTTCATGAAACCCCCGAGGAGTTTCAAGAAGAATCCCATGAAATCGAGCAACTTCAACTGAGAAGGTCTACGCGACAAAATTTCCAAATCCTAAATATATAAATGTTGCACTTGCTGAGGTCGAGAATGTCAATGAACCTACTACTTTCGAAGAAGCTTCGAAGAGCAATGAATGGAGAAAGGAAATGGAGGAGGAAATTTTCGCCCTAAAGCAAAATCAGACTTGGGACTTAGTGGAAAAGCCAAAGGATGTAAAACCCATATCATGCAAATGGGTTTATAAACTAAAAAGACGACCTGACGGATCTATTGATCGGTACAAGGCTCGACTGGTAGCTCGAGGATTCTCTCAAGAGTATGGGCTAGACTATGACGAGACATTTAGCCCTGTGGCAAAACTTACTATAGTTCGTGTATTACTAGCTCTGGCAGCTAGTAAGTCTTGGACTCTTTGGCAGATGGATGTGAAGAATGCATTCCTTCATGGGGAGTTGGACCGGGAGATATACATGGATCAACCACAAGGCTTTGTGAACAAAAATACTTCGCATTATGTCTGCAAGCTAAGGAAGGCACTGTATGGTTTGAAGCAAGCTCCTCGAGCATGGTATGGGAAAATTGCTGAGTTCTTAGTTCGAAGTGGATATCAAGTGGCACCAGCAGACTCAAGCCTATTTGTAAAAGCTCGTGAAGGAAAACTATCCATCATACTAGTCTACGTGGATGACTTGATCATCACAGGGAATGATATTGATGAAATTCACAGGAGCAAAGCAAACTTGAAGGTGCGATTTCAAATGAAAGAATTGGG
>MCJB01017057.1:13104-86956 GCA_002018475.1 Nicotiana obtusifolia
GGATACTCCATAAAAATCAACTTCAACCAAACAGGTTGATAACTCTCAATAAGTCCAACTTCCATTACTCGCTTATGAATGAACTTAACAATGAAAGGCATGACGTCTAAACTTCAAGTGAATACATATAAGAGTAACTCAACAACAATGGATAGAACATGTACTAATAACTTCGGTTAAAGCATTATAACTTGACAATGAAAGATATGGCATGTAATAGTAAATTTAATTAAGACACATTAGAGTAGACTCGACAATGGAAGCTAGAGCACGAAATAACGACTACAATATAAGCATATAAAAATGAATTTAACAACACAAGATGTGACAAGTAATAACAACTTCTAATTAAATGCATAAAGCAACCTAAGAGTCTAAACCGGTCAATTGCTATATATAAGCCGAGTACACACTCGTCACCTTATGTACACGTCGTTCAAATAATTCATACAATAAAATCAGCCCAAATCCTAAGGGGTAGTTCCCCCACACAAGGTTAGGCAAGATATTTACCTTAAAGAAGCTAAATCGATACTCTAAAAAGTTGTCTCCATGTGAAATAACCTCCGGGTGGTTCAAATCTATCCAAAATAACTTAAAATCATATATAAAAGCCATAGGAAACCATTCCGGATAATAAAGCTTCGATTTTTAATGAAAACCAAAAAGTCAACTCAAAAAGTCAACCTCGGGCCCGCACCTCGAAACCCAAAAATCTCATAAAATCCAGACACCCATTGTGATACGAGTCCAACCGTACCATTATCATCCAATTCCGACCTTAATTCGGCCCTGAAATCACCATTTTACGTTTTAGAAAATTTTTACAAAAATTCCTAATTTGGCCACTTCAAATCACTAATTAAATGATAAAAAAAAGTTGGAATCATGAAATAAAACCAAATCTGAGTCAAGAATACATACTCCAATCCAAATTGGGAAAATTCTAAGGCCTTGTAAGAATTTTAACTAGAACCCGGGGTTTCATGGTGTCGAGGTAGGCTAATATGTTTGACGGTTGTGCAATGCGTTGGGGAGTTGGAAGAATAATTTTGGTAGAACATGGTACTTCTGCGGTCCACTATTTGACCATAGAACGACTTCGTGGACCGTAGACCTGCCGCATAGTGCACCAGAAGCAAAGCTAATTTTGGAGGCCATTTTGCGGTCCATTATCACACCGCATAATCATTTCGCGGGCTGCAGTTCCATCGCAGATTCAACATGAGAAATTCTGGAGGGATATTCTGCGGTGCATTATGCGACAGCATAACTATTCTGCAGGCGTAGAATGGATGCAGACTTGCACACAGCAGCCCAGTTTTGGGGTCAATTTTGTGGTCCCTTTCGCGGACCGCAAACCTGATCTGTGGCGCACTTTGCAACTGTAGAGTTGAATTCGTAGGGTCCATTTTGTGTTTTTATAACCCAACCCTAGTTTAATAAATACACTTAAGGGACCGCTTTTGAAGGGAAATTCCGATATTTTAAGAGAGAGGAGAGGAACTAGAGAGAGAAGGAGGAGCTCCAACACATTCCACTTCAATTCCTTGCTCAAGCCTTGGAGGATTCACAAGGAAAGCTTGCAAAATTGTCTACTAAAGAGGTAAGATTCTAGCCCTAACCTTCAATTTCAAAATTGGGCTAGGAATAGGTAATGGGGAAAGTGGTTCTTTAGAATGGGGATTGGTTAACTATGCATGCATGTGCCAGTGAAGGTGGTAGGGAGGTTGTAGAACATATATGAGTGACCTATCAAAGTGGGGTTGATTGTGGGATAAAGGAACATCACCATAGGACCCTATTGTCGAATTTGCACACCTAGTGCTTGATGAAATGCTTAAATGAGCTGAACCCATAAACCTCTCCCTAATTATAGTTCAACTTTGTCATGTCTTTAGTTAGATTGAAGTAGCTAGGAGTTTCAGAACGTTGTAGTAATTTAAGGAAAGCTCAAGCGAGGTATGTTGGCGAAACTTCTCTTGTTGAATCGAATTCCATGATTTTCTCGTAAGTTTCAAGTGTGATTGGCCCAAGTTCCTATTTCCCATGTTCCAAGTCATTCCTATTAAATTCGATTACTCCGAATTAGCCTTGTGTCGAAAGATATATACTCAAAATGTGTTCCAATTGCCCCTATAATATTATGTTCTCCTTCAGGAATGTATTAAAGTATGACAAATGTATCAAAATGTTATGAGTTAAAATCATGTTTCAATTTTAAGTTTATTATGCCGGATTTTGGAAGAGAAACTCAGTGTGTTTAAGACTCCTGTAGCTCATATACATAATTGAAGTCTTGACTACCAATATTCTTATTGTTGATAATCTATGATGATGCTTGAAAGCGAAAGAAGTGAGTATGAGATATAAAGTGCGGCCATCGTGCCAAGAATGAAAAATTACACTTGTGGCCAATTGTGCCATGAACATCCATATACAACTCACACTGTGTCTACGGAGCCTCTACGGATACAAAATACTATGATAACGCCGGCAAAAGGGCCCCGACTATACCTCAAGACATAATATTGGTGGGACAAAAGATACACGACCCCGAATGAAGTGGGGCTCACCAAATCTGCTGAGAAGAGGGTGTAGTGCTATCAATGATCACTGCCACCTGTTGCAGAACCACCTGCATCCAATAAAGATGTAGCGCCCCCGGCAAAAAGAATGTTAGTACATATGGAATAGTAATAATATGTAAGGCTAAACACCCTCTCACAAGAACGAATGATAACACAAAGAAGGACAATCATAAATCAATGGAAGCATCAGACAATACTAAAACATCAAAATTAGGAGCGTAAATTTCCATCGTTTTAGGTTTGGAGATCATAGCACCGATATATCACTGTGATTTTAGCACGGAGTCCGATCACGGCCGGACTGGCTAGGCCGTCTCATCTAAATACATCAACCACAATTACAATCATTATCTCAGTCTCGATCATTGTTTCAATCATTATCTCAAGCACAATCACCACCATGTCTGCGACATGGCGTCCGATCACGACCCAATCGGCTAGGCCATCTCACCACAATGCCGTGTGGATCGACATCACCCTTTTCTAGCAATGCTCTCATCCCAATAACGGGGAATATTCTCTTCACATCAATCTCATCCCAATCAAGGGGTACAATCATAATTCATTCCTACACCGGCACGTGTAGTTTCAGGGTTAAGTTATTTCAACCTACCCTTCCTCGGTGACTCACGATACTCCCAGGGTGTTTATTTATTTAAGGGATTGACAACTCATTTCATTCTCCATTATATACTTTCGCACTAATGGCCATAACACAATGTCACTCTTGGCTTGTTGGCCATATTTCATACTTCATATTCATCTCTTTCCCTTTCATACATTATCACGGATCATCAACAACAGAGCATTTCTATTCAAGACTTTAAATCCACATATTGGGAAAATAAGAATGTTAAACACATTGAGATTTCTTACACAATTTGGCATAATAGCCTTCATTTGAATCACGACTTAAAGATACAACATTTGATATGCAACCCATGCTTCAAGCACATTTTCAAATAGAATATAGCATAACAAGAACATTGGAATACATGTTGAACATATATATTTTGACACAAGGATTATTCGGAGTAATCAATTCATAATGAGCAACTCGGACTTACAAGGATATTGTGGGGTTCAATTATAAGAGAAGAGTTTAGCCAATATACCTCGCCTTTGAGGTTTTTAAATTACTACAATGTTCCAGAAATATTAGCCACTTCGATCTATTTTGAGATATAGCAAAAATTGAACACAAATTAGGAAGGAGTTCATAGTTCCAGCTCAGTTGAGCATTTTATCAAACACTAGGTGTGCATTAAGGTTTCAAGGTCCTCCTATGGTGGATTCTTTCATCCCACTACCCAAAGTTTACCCAAATGAGCTCAATAATCTTCCCACTACCTTTGATGGTACATGCATGTAAAATAAACAACTCCCACACCTAAGAATTTCTTGGCTTATCACCTATTTTCAGTAAAATCACTAAATTGAGGGCTAGGGAGTAGAATCTTATCTCTAGGATGAAGACCTAGTGAATTTTCTTGTGAATTCTTTAACTTGAAAAAAGAGTTAATGATCAGTAAGCTTAGAAACTTCCCCTCTCACTCTATAGTAATCCCTCTCTCTAGAAATATCAGATTTTTGCTTCAAAAGTGACCCTTTGCTTCAATATATCAAAATAGGGTCAGGTCAAAAATTAGAAAAGATGAAGCCCCTATGCAGATCTGCGGTCGTATATGTGACCGCATAACACTTATGCGGTCCGCAAAATGGACCGCATAATGGCCCTCCAGAACTGGGCACCCCTGCCTCAGTCAGTGACCAGTCTACGATCCAAAGACCTATTCTGTGGTAGCATAAAGCACTGCAGAACTTTCCTCCTGAATTATTTTGTGCTGGATCTGCAAGGGGTTATGCGGATGCATAATGGTCCAAAAATTTTGCTCAAATTTCAGTCTGCGGCACATATCCGGTCCGCAGATCAGTTCTGTGACAGCAGAAATGCCCTGTACTTGCAAAACATTTTTCTTCAACTCCCTAACACATTGTGCAACACATAAGTCCACTTCCGCACCTTGAAACCCCGGGTTTTAGGTAAAATTTTACGGGGCCTTACAATCAATCCCATGGATCAAGGAACAACTGAAGGACCAATGATAGGGGATCCTCTTTTGAAAAAGGAAAAGACTGGCAATCATGGACAATCTATGGAAGCTCCGCACTTATTCTTGGAATTAATCATAACCGATTCAGTTCCAAGGATCAATTCCCTTGGGATCGAAAATCTCTCAGCGGTCTGCCAAAGATACGTCAAGAGAAGCTCAATTATATAATGAATTCTATCAAGGAAGAATCATATACTTTGATCAAACCACTATAATTCATTTTGTTCTACGCCAAACAAGCATTGTAGTTTATTCTAGATCTGCTGTGTAACTAAGGAGAGAAGAAAGAGAGAAAAATCACTGGTGAGGCATTGTATCGAGAAGTGACAAAAGAAGTAATATAGTGATGAAGCTGTTGGTGTATAACAACACCACCTCCTGTATCAATAAAATTCATTACTTGAAAGAGAACACCCCTGCAACCCAAGGGGACTAGACGTAGGATTCACATTGAATCTGAACCAGTATAAATTTTGGGTGTCTTTAATTCCTGTATTTTTACTTATGCTTTTATTTAAATTCTGCCTTCATTTTTAGTCCACTAATTGGTAAACTAGTCAACTACTTAGGATACAAAAAGAAAAATCGGCAATTCACTCCCCCTCTTGTACTTTCAATTGGTATTAGAGCAGATCTCACATATTTATCTTTTTCTTAACAGCTAGTGAGAAAAGATCATGTCAAACCAAGTAACTATTAGAGCAGTCTTTTAATGAAGGGACATCACAAGTAAGGCCACCATATTTCAATGGATAACACTTCTCTCATTGGAAGGTGCGCATGTAAATTTATGCAAAGTCCTATGATGCCAAAGTATGACGTGTTATTAAAAAGGAAAATTATCCACTTCCAGCAGCAGGACAACCACCCGCTGGTCCTGAAGATATAGATGAATACACTGACGAGCAAATGGTTGTTGTCCAAGTTAATTCTAAGGCACAAATTTGCTTTAAAATGATATTAGTGAAAAGAATATGATAAAATTTTAAGTTGTGATACCACCAAGGAAATGTAGGAGAAACTGAAAGTTACTTATGAAGGAACCGGTAAAGTGAAAGAGACTCGAATAAATTTGTTGGTTCACGACTATGAACTCTTCCAAATGAAAGAAGGAGAATCCATTGAGGAAACTTTTGCAAGATTCAGCAAAATCATTGGCGATCTGAATGCCTTTGGTAAACCTTACTCAAGTGGTGATCGGGTTCAAAAAATCTTGAGGAGTTTGCCTACCACATGGCAGACAAAAATAGTTGCACTTTTATCTCAAGATTTAGACAAACTATCATATGATGAACTACATGGAGTTCTCATAGCATTTGAGAGAACACATATGAAGAAAACACATCAAGAAGAGAAGAAGATCCTGAGGACGATATTGATGATGATGCAGAAGCTCTTGAAGAAGAAATTGCTATGGTGTCAAGAATATGAATGGATTGACGAGAAGATACAGAAACACTAAAAAGAGAAGGATGTCATCTAGAAGAATCAGACAATATAATGAACAAGACAAGAATGACAGAAAGTATTTTGAATGTGGAACGGATGGTCATGCACAAGCTGAATGCCAGATCTTAAAAGAAAAGTCTCTAGAGGGTTCAATAAAAAAAATCATTCGGAAGCTGGAGTAATGAAGATAGCTCAGAACATGAAGAAATGGCAAACCTGTGCTTCATGACTGTTTTGGAAAATGATATGATCAAATATTCTTGTTGCTAGACTGATGAAGATGCATCAAACGATGAATGCAAAGAAGATGCTGAAAATTGCTTCATGGCACGTGGTGAAACAAGAGAGGTAAGACCCTATAACCGTGGTAGATGTAACAAATTGCAGGATATTCTTGACCTTACCCTAAAAGGAGTCTCAAAAAATGCTAAACGAATTAAAGAGACTTAATAGGGAGAAGAAGGACTGGGAACTAAAACTTGAAGTCTGTGAAATCGAAAGAGATGTGCTTCAAGATGAGGTTCAGGAATTGCAAATGCAACTTAATGGCATGCGCAAATCCACAAGTCACAGTTCCGTCAAGTCTAACCAAGCAACTTAAAAGTCAACAGGAAAAAGACCTGTTAGAACTTAGTCCACATGTACTAATACAAGTGGTAGATCAAAAACTAGATCAACCCCTGTGTGTCATTATTGTAACAAGGTTGGACATAAATATTCCTTCTGTAGATTTTGTAAATCTAATATTTCAAGACGAATTTGGAAACCCAAAAACAATCCTGATCTTAGTAGAACTAACCAACAAAGGCCCAAGCACACTTGGGTTCCTAAAATAAGGTGATAATTCAATTTTGCAGGAACACCATAGAAAGAGTCGCAAAGAGAAACAATACTTAGATAGTGTATGTTCCAGTCACATGACATGTGACCAAAATCTATTTAAAGAAGTCACAAAAATAAATGGAGGAAATTTCAAATTTGGTGATGATTCAAAAGGAAAGATTGTTGGTACCGGCACAATTCCATTCAGTAATAACTGTGATATTACCGAAGTATACCTTGTGAACGGACTCAACTACAATCTCTTGAGCATAAGTCAACTATGTGATTCGGGATATGAAGTTAAATTCAAGCAAACATGATGTGCCATTGAAGATGAGTCAGGTAAAACTATTCTCCCAAGAAAAAGGTACAGAAATGTATACATTGTTGATGGCATTGAAAATCTAGATAATCATATTTGTTTGGCATCCATATCTGATGATCCATGTCTGTGGCATAAAAAACATGGCCATGCAAGCATGCATTTAATTAAAAAACTCTCCAAGCATGATCTAGTTATTGGCCTTCCCAAACTTAGTTTTTCTAGAAATCATGCATACGCCGCATGTTAGATTGGCAAACGAACTAGAAACTCTTTCAAACCCAAAGACATTGTGCCCACAAACAAGCCCTTAAAATTACTTCACATGGATTTGTTTTGTCATGACACAAACCGTAGAGCCGCGACGGGCACCCGGCGCCTTACTCAACCGAGTACTAACGTAACATATCTTTCTTATCATACCATCATGGGTAAGTGCGCCAGAAGGGCCGCCATGAGATAATTTGAATAAAACATAAGGGAATAATAGAAATAGGATGACCCAACATGGTATAAAAACTCATACATGTGACATACAGGCCTATATGATCGAAATGATCATTTGTACACTCAAAACATAGGTCGACAAGACCATACAATCATCCATATACACGACATATGTCTACAAGCCTCTAAAAGTACATGAACATCATAAAGGTCAGGACAGGGCCCCTCCATACCAATCTATACATGTCCGAAGCTTACTAACCAAATAGGCAACTCCGAAAGAAGTGGAGTGCACCAACACCTTCTGCTAAGCTGATAGCCTACTAGAAGGACTGCCAACCTATCTATCTTGTGGGCATGAAAAGCAGCGTCCCTAGGAAAAAGGGATGCCGGTAAAATTAAAGTATCGAGTATGTAAGGTATGAAAACAGTATATAAAAGGAATGAAAGAAACATGGAGTAAAGAACTCAACCTGTAAGTCTGAATAGCTCTGTGAGTCATGAAACATTTATAATGTTATGCATATGCACACATAACGTCATCAAGGCTCTAAGGGCATCTCATCATATCATCTCGGTCTTTGTGGGCGAAATCATCAATGTATACTAGTTGATCAGGTGATGGTGAGTATATAATGCCGTAAACTTTCCCCATACCCCATGTACATATAATATACGCGTATATGACGCCATCTGGTAATAGGTCAATGTACATGTATAAATGAATGCAATGCATAATGAAGTAAGTCAATAAGATCTCTCGGAATGTCATAAGATTATTATGCCTTTGGATAAACTTTATCAACTTATGTATTTTTTTGAGACCCATGAGCGGACGATATAATAATAGGACACATGGGGAATCAAGAACATAGGCATCCCTAGTACTTCTATAAATAGAGGCATTTATGATAGTTGTGCGTTTATATCATATGGATCATGCCAAAGGAAAGAAAGGATAGCCTTAACATACCTTAACCCTGTTTAGTACTTAATACCTTCCAAGCAATCCATCAGTGCTGTGTAAAGGCTAAGTCCGCAGCTTAAGCTAATAGCTCATTTATGTAAACTTGCGTAGCATCTCCCTTGTAACAAGGGCCTACTCCAATACCATATACCAACAACAACAGCAGAGAAGCCAGAAACATATAAATATCAATAACAAGACACCATATAACAATAACAAGTCACAACTACTTCACGATGAGCGCGGCAAGCTCCGATTGGAATCCATATAACCCATATCACACCTTATATTCTTCTCACATTAACTTAACAGTATCATTAACATGATAATGAAGTCATTCATCAATGATTCCATCCTTATACCATATATTTATAATGAAGGAAACAATCCACAACTCCAACTATCATCAATTAGCAACTTTATTCACTAGTTCATGTCTAATCCATCCATTTAACTTAATCAACATCAAGATAACCTTAAGAACATGCAAGAACACAATACACATACCTCTTACAGTACCTTCAAGTCTAAATCCAAGTTATATTTAGCTTACAACATCTCTCAATGGCAATACAACACCGTAGAAGTGACTTCAGCTCATCCAAGTATTATCGTGTAGTTTATCATCCTGACAAATTACAAGAATCTTAAGCACAGTTATTAGGCTGTTGCACTCACCTTAGATAATAGCAACAACTTGAATTTTCAGCCAAACACTGCCCACAATAATCCTCAATGACAACACAACCTCAAAGAGGTGTTGTTCTTCACTAGAACTAACTTTTGATGTTGAAATATGGTGTAATCACTTTGGAATCACTTCAAATCTTTATGGTATTTTTTTATGAGGGTTAGGAGGAGTGTAGGGACGAAGATGGGTCAAAAACTGAGATATAAAGGTCGTCCAAAAAGGTTTTAAAGTGAAGTAGGTCGACCACCGTCTAAGTGGGTCCTATTAAGAGCTGCTTGCGCTATCTCGTGAAAACGCAAATATCTCTCTACTATGATGTTGTATCGACAAACGGTTTAATGCCTTAGAAAATAGACTTGTATATATTAAATTTGATATATGGATCACCCAGTAATTCAACGTAAATTGAGAGAAAAGCTCAGCTACATTTGACCTAAGTTTCAGCATATTTACGAATGTAACTTGTGATGACCTTTGCCAACTTTTGTTCCACAACTCACTTGTCTTCAAAACATAATACACGACTATAATACGACTAAATAACTCATAACATAACCTGTTTATCATGTTAAGCACCATAGTCTCACCTCAAAGTGCATGTTATGACATTCCAAACTTATCGACTTTCGACGAAACTTATTTTTCGTTTAGCTTCTAAGCTTTCCAAGCCTCTTTGTACATGTTATTCTTGATCTTAAAGATTTGTAACCTTCAAGGTACATGATTAACTTACTTTATCTACTTTCAAATACAATCTCATTTCTGAGCTTATATCAATTGACTTATGACGCACTCTCACTTACGAAAACATAGGGTGTAACATCATCCCCCCCCCCTTGGAACATTCGTCCTCGAATGTTGATTAATGCGTTTATCAGTCTCATAACCTATAAATATTATGAATAATTTAATATAATCCTTGCCATCTAGGTAACTTTTCTGTGAATAAATCCAAAGGCCAAGGGAATTCCATCCCTTTAGGCCTCTTTCTCACACCATGACTTGTGATCAGAATTCTTCTAATCTCGTAACTATTGCTACCTTCTGTCATGCACCCTGTATGACTCTGACCTTGTATGTGTGCCTATGCAACTCGTCTCTCCTTTTTCCTTCAGCTTTTAGCCAATCTCTAGGCCTCACTCTGTGAGCATATACAGAACTACGACAAGCTGTCACTCTCTGCATTTATAGGTGTACTAAAGTTCTTTGCTCGGTACTTTGTCGAATGTACGACTATTGCTATATCTTGTTTCGTAGACTCGGATATCTATCCTTATGGCTTTACCGTATCTAGGTAGGTCATACTATACTATAACACTTACTTCAATTTTATTATTACCGAGGTCTGCTACCAAACTCCATGTTACTCTCTCACTGCTTATCCTATATGTATAAATCTAAGTCATTTAATGCTTCCTCATTATTGTTCATCTTAAGAATGATAGCCTAATCTCTTGTCATACTTTGGAACTTTTATCCATCTATTGGTGATTCACCTCAACGTTGATCTATAATCTACCACTGATAACTTGAAACCTCTTGCGTAATACATTGTCACTAGGGCTCATGTATCATCGGGAAACATCTAAAGTGATTTTCTTGATGCACCTAGGGATGAAACTATACTTCAATAACTGTATTTCATAGTGTACCAACGTGATTCATCTTATGGGGGTAGTCTAATTCCGTGCAAATCATGAAAGCCCTTTCATTAAAATCATTATTCAATCAAAGGCCTAAATGTCATCCTCTTATCTATTACCATTACACCCTTATTCTACTACCAGGGCAGTTTTCATCTCTTCTAATTGCTCCTAGTCTTGGACTTCTTTGAGTTCGTTCAGGCTATATTGTGCTTTCTGTAGCTTACAGAAACCATCAGCTTTCTTGTTTTCATGGGCTTAATCCCGAGGACTTACCTATTCTCGTCACTTTCTCACTTGCCTTTTCTTATCCTTACTCTTGTCTTCCTAATACTTTGTTTCTTTACCATACTTTAGCTTGCGACCTACACACATCTATTTGTACCAATCGCAACCTTCCTTTAACTTGCTAGCACCATAGATTTCCTTTCGTGCCTTCTCAGTTGTCTTTGAATGTAAGCAATTACTTTTCCTGGTAGTTCTGCCATTTGTGGCATGAATACTTGGATTATCTTATTGCCCATGAATACTGGAATTTCCTGTAACTAATATGATCTCAAATATCACCTTTGATTTGATTTTTTTCCGTTCATTAGCCACGATAGGTGCCACTTTCTTATGGAGTGTATACAATATTGTAGGGAGACTGTTGTTATAAGATCATTTCTTCTTTAGGTCACTATACTTATGTTGAACCTTCTTCCTTATTTCCTCAGCTAGTACTGCATTATAGTACTTAGGGAAGACCCTCTAACTCTTGTAAAGCTACGAGCTTATTACATTGTATACCCGGTAGAATTTTTGTTGTTCTTCCTCGCCTATAATTATCATTAGATACTTACCTCCACGCTCTTGTGCTCGTAGGGTTTCTTCTGAACTGAAATTTAAATTGTCTGCCTAGTGGCACTCTTTTTTTTTTAATTTCCGTAACACTTATACGGTACCTTTACTTACCCCAACACCTCTCTGAATATTTCTCATGTATCACGATGTCATATCTGCGAGAGTGAATTCCTTATGTTGGGGTTCACTACGTTTATCTTACATGATCTGTTGATTTATCTGTGTCCTCTTATCCAGCCATAACTAGACTCTTCCTGAATCAGCTTCTAACTACTCGTTGGTCCATTCTCATATCTATATTCCGTGTAATCTCTCTTGGGTTATTTCCTTTGTCTTAAATTACCTCTCGCACTAGCCCCTTATGTATCCAGTGTTCATTCGCACTTAGTTATCAATAACATCATGGGCGGGAACCCTTATTGCCTCTCCCAGGCATCATGCTTGCGTAATGTTCTGGAGTCATAACATATCTATATAATATAAATAAATGCAATCCCATTCCTTTTTCCTTTTTTGCACATTCTTTCTTTACTATTCCATAGTTACCTGAACCATATAACTCCCACTTAATACTATATCACACCATCTTCCCCCGTCTTTTCATCTTTTACATCTTTTCACATCTTCACTGACTCTTACTCGCCTTGCGATAACCCTTCTGTACCAAGGATATCAAAATTTCTTGCTCACAAGGGTGACACCTAGTGTAACTGGCACACTTAGTCCCTTAAGCTTAACTCTACTCACAATGCTTGCTTTAGGGAAGCGTCTTCCTGGATGAACTTTAAAGGTTTTTCTTCTGTCGTCCATTCTATTATTGTCGGAATGCTATCTCTAAAATTCTCTCAATGCCGTCTATTATCAAATCTTCCGATCCTTAATTCATGTTCAATTTATCTTGTTCGCCAGCCCATACTAATTTCTATTGCTTCGGAGGTCTAACGTTTCCTTCTGGTAATCACATTGGAGTCACCAACTCATTTCTTGAAATGAGGATATGACTTTATGGCTTATACTCTTTTATTGCCTCAAGGCCTGTCACCTCTTGTCTTTTTCTTCACTTGACTATAGACTCTGTGATCCTGTCATATTTTGATTTACTGTTATCACCCATTTATCACGTCTTACTCATAATGCTTCATTTACTCTATTCTTATTCTGCTACTAATACTTTTGTCTATCACCTTATTTGGAAAACTTCGACAAAACGTTCTTTCACTTTTAGCTCCCCTTGATTCATCTCCCTGGCTCTTCTGGACGCCTAACATTCTCTCTTTTCTTTAATTTTTCTACTAGGGGCGGGAGTCATACTAAGGTAAATATTTATCCCTTATAGGATTCCACTGCTAATCTTCTAAAATTTCTGAAGATTCTAGTATTCATATCTGACTGTACTATTCTAGAGTGCACCATCTGGGTGTCTCACAAGGAGATCTATTACCACGTTTGCTCTATCCTTCAGCAATGTTAGCCAATGATGACAGTCCATTCACTATTTTGGGTTACTCTAACCCCAGCTGGATCTTGATATGCAATTCTTCTCTTAAACTATATCTGTAAGCTCCCATAGGGCATAACTAAGATGGGTGTGGCCAATTGTATATATCTCTATTACTATTGAAGGTAACTCAAAATACTAATAATCTACCTCCTGATTCGCTTATTTCTTTTTTACCATATGAGTGGACAGATATTTTTGCCTTAGGGCTCCTTATCAAGAAGCTTACACGTCATAGTGTAAACGTAGTCTACTGAAGACCTTACATTTACTCATCATAAGCATGATGCAAAATCCAGTTCCTCTAACTCAACTCTTCCGCAACCACATTCTATCTCTGACCAATTGTCTTTGTGGATGTAGGTATCATTGCATTACGAATAAAGTAGAATTTAGGAATTTGAATTCTTACAACTACGCTCTACCACACGATCTAGAATAAGAAGAAAGAGTAACAATCCTAAATGCCATGTAGCCTCCTGCTTATAAGTGTGGTGCACAACACCCCCATAAATAAGACTATACTAGACACGGCTTGTAGACTCTCTAGGACACAACTGCTCTGATACCACTTTTGTCATAACCCAAACCGCAGGGTCGCGACGGGCACCCAGTGCCTTACTCAACCGTGTACCAACGTAAAATATCTTTATTATCATACCATCAAGGGCAAGTGGGCAAGAATAGCCGTCATGAGATAACCAAAATAAAACATAATGGAATACTAGACATAGGACTACCTAACATGATATACAAATTCATCAACGTGACATACGAGCCTATACGACCGAAATGATCATTTGTACACTCAAAACATAGGTAGACAAGGCCATACAATCATCCATATACATGACATATCTCTACAAGCCTCTAAGAGTACATAAACATCATAAAGGCCGAGACAGGGCCGCGCAATACCAATCTATAGATGTCCTAAGCTTACTGACCAAGTAAGCAACTCCGGAGCAAGTGGAGTGCAGCAACACCTTCCGTTGAGCTGATAGCAATGCATAATGAAGTAAGTCAATAACACAATACATATATCTCTTACAGTAGCTTCAGGTCAAAATCCAAGTTATATTTAGCTTACAACAGCCCTCAATGGCAATACAACACCATAGAAGTGACTTAAGATAATCCAAGTATTATGTTTTAGTTTATCGTCCTAACATATTAACCAACATACAAGAAGCTTAAGCACAGTTATTAGGCTGTTGCACTCACCTTAGCCAGTAGCAACAACTTGAAATTTCAGCCAAACACAGCCACAACTTTCCTCAATGACAAAACAACCTCAAGGAGGTGTTGTTCTTCACACCTTATAGACTTCGTACATTAAATTAAGTATATCATTAACATGATAATGAAGTAATTCATCAATGATTTCATCATTATACCATATATTTTTAACGAAGGAAACAATCCACAGCTCCAACTATCCTCAATTAGCAACTTTACTCACTGGTTCATGTCTAGTCCATCTATTTATCTTAATCAACATCAAGATAACCTTAAGCACATGCAAGAACAAAATACACATACCTCCTACAGTAGCTTCAAGTCGAAATCCAAGTTATATTTAGCTTACAACAACCCTCAATGGCAATACAATACCATAGAAGTGACTTAAGCTAATCCAAGTATTATCTTGTAGTTTATCATCCTAACAGCTTAACCAACATACAAGAAGCTTATGAAAAATTAGTAGGTGTTGCACACACCTTAGCCAGTAGCAACAACTTGAAATTTCAGCCAAACACAACCACAACTATCCTCAATGACAACACAACCTCAAGGAGGTGTTGTTATTCACTAGAACTAACCTTCGATGTTGAAATATGGTGTAATCACTTCAAACCTTAACGGTATCTGTTTAGGAGGGTTAGAAGGAGTGTAGGAACGAGGTTGGGTCGAAAAATAAGAAATAAATGTCGTCCCAATCGTTTTTAAAGTGAAGAAGGTCGACCGCCGCCTAAGTGGGTTCCATTGGCGATGCTTGTGCTGTCTCGTGAAAACGTGACTATATCTCTACTCTGATGCCTTATTGAAAAATGGTTTAATGCGTTAGAAGCTAGAGTCGTAGATCTTCAATTTGATATGTGGATCACCCCGTAATACAAAATACATTGGGGGAAAAGCTCAGCTATATTTGACCTAAGTTTCAGCATGTTTATGAATGTACTTTTGTGATGACCTTTGCCAACTTTTGTTCCACAGCTCGCTTGACATCAAAACATAACACACGACTATCATGCAACTAAAATAACTCACAACATAACATCCATATCATATTAAGAACGCTATTCTCACCACAAAGTGCATGTTATAACATTCCAAACTTATCGACGTTCGACGAAACTTATTTTTCGTTTAGCTTCTAAGCTATCCAGCCCTCTTTGTACTTGTTATTCATGATCTTATAGATTTGTAACCTCCAAGTTAACATGATTAACTTACTTTATGTACTTTCGAAGACGATCTCATTTCTGAGCTTATATCAATTGACTTACGACATACTCTCACGTACTAAAACATGGGGTGTAACATGTTTGGACCCACTAGAACTGCCAGCATTGGAGGTAAGTAATATGGTTTTGTTATTGTTGATGATTACTCACGTTTTACATGAGTGATTTTATTATCTCATAAAAATGAGCTTTGAAATTATTAGAGATTTTCTACAAAATAATTGAAGGAGAAAAAGGATCTCTCATATCAACCATTCAAAGTGACCATGGAGGAGAATTTGAAAGCAGAGCCTTTGAAGAATTCTACAATAATAATGGGTATGCTCACAATTTTTCAGCCCCAAGATCATCCCAACAAAATGGGATAGTTGAACGCAGGAATAGAATTCTGTAAGATATGGCCAGAACAATGATATTAGAACATTCTTTGCCTAATAATTTTTGGGCAGAAGCAGTAAGTACAGAATGTCATATCCTCAACAAATGTCTCATAAGACCCATTTTGAAGAAGACTCCATATGAATTATGCAAAAGCCAAATGGCCTAATATAAGCTACTTTCTCCGTTCGTGAGTGAATATTTTATCCACAACAATGGTAAGGACAACATTGGAAAGTTTGATCCAAGGAGTGATGAAGGTATTTTTCTTGCTTATTCTATTATTGATCCTTCAGAGTTTATAACAAACGTACTTTATCTGTAGAAGAATCAGTGCATGTTCTATTTGATGACAATAACACTACGCCCAAGAAAGGAATCATTTCAGGTGATGAAGATGTCAGTCAAGAAGCATCACAAACAAACAAGCCCCAAAAGTCAATTGACAGTACAAACATAGTCACATAGTAGACTAGTGAACCTGTTAGCAACCATATTGAACCACAAAAAGAGTCAACTATTCCTGTAGCTTGAACGCAACCAAATGAATGGAGAAGTGAACTAGAATATCCTCAAAGTTTGTCACAGGGGATCAAAAAGAAGGAATGATAACCAGGAGAGCTCTCAAGAAGAAGGCAAATTTTGCTCTTATTTCCCAAATCGAGCCAAAGAAAGTTGATGAATTCTTAAAAGACTCTAGTTGGGGACAAGCTATTCAGGATGAACTCGATCAATTCGACAAGAATCAAGTCTGGGAACTATTACCTAAGCCAACAAATGCTACTGTTGTTGGAACCAAATGGGTGTTCAGAAACAAGTTGAATGAGGATGGAAAGGTAGTCAGAAACAAGGCCAGATTAGTAGCTCAAGGCTATTCACAGCAGGAAGGAATCGACTATGATGAAACTTCTGCTCCGGTAGCGCAGTTAGAATCAATATGCATTCTTCTTGCATATGCATCCTTTAAAGGTTTTAAAAATTTTCAAATGGATATTAAAAGTGTTTTCTTAAATGGCTTTATTGATTAGGAGGTATACGTAAGACATCCTCCTCGTTTTGAAAACTCACAATTTACCTACGTGTATAAGTTGATTAAAGCCCTATATGGACTCAAACAAGCTCCTTGAACCTGGTACGAAAGGCTTTGTTCATTCCGAATTGATCATGGATTCACAAGAGGTAAAGTAGATACTACGTTATTTATCAAAAGATCTTCTGAAGGTAATCTCATTATTCGAGTCTATGTTGATGATATTATTTTTGAAAATGCTAACTCACTCTTGTGCAAGGAATTTTTTAATCTCGTGCAGATTGAGTACGAAATGATTATGATAGGAGAACTCACTTTTTTCTTGGACATCAAATTCAACAATCTGAGGAGGGAACTTTTATCTGTCAGACAAAGTACACAAAGGAATTAATTCAAAAATTCGGCATGAGCAATGCTAAAGCAATTGGTACACCAATGAGTCCATCAACAAGTCTTGAAAAGGACGAGAAAGGAAATTCAGTGGATGAAGCAAAATATCATAGGATGATTGGCTCTTTACTCTATTTAATTGCTAGTCGACCAGATATCATGTTCACTGTGTGTAAATGTGCCAGGTTTCAATCGGCTCCTAAGCAATCACATCTGACAGCAGTTAAGAGGATAATGCGTTACCTTACCGGAACCATTTCATATAGACTATGGTACCCACGATCTAACAATTTTAAGCTTGAATTTTCAGATGATGATCTTGCAGGTGATAAAAAAAGACAGGAAAAGCACCAGCGGAACATGTCAATTACTGGGAAAGGCATTAATATCCCGGAACAGCAGGAAACAAGGCTCAGTTACACTATCCACAGCTGAGGCAGAGTACATCGTCATTGGACAGTGTTGTGCACAATTACTTTGGATGTCTCATAAATTGGGTAACTATGAATTATCATTGAAACCCATTCAAATATTTTGGGACAATTCTAGTGCTATATGCCTTTCAAAGAATCATGTCCATTATTCTAGAGTTAAGTATATAAGTATTAAGCATCATTTCATCAAAGATCATGTCATTAAGGGTAGTATAGAGTTGTCATTTTTTAGCACTAATGATCAAATTAGCATACATTTTACAAAGCCCATGCTTGAGGACAGATTCTGCACTTTGTGAGAATTACTTGGTATTGTTTTGCTTAATCTCAAAAATTAAGACATATGTGTTAATTTTATTCTTTATATGGCTAAAGTTTTCTTTTGTGTGTAAGAGTTATTAATTGTGCGCCTCCGTTTTTCCTCTCTTTTCCCATTAGTCAGAACTCTCTAGGAAGGAAAATCAATCATCATGTCCTTTCACTGATGCCTTTTCCTTTTCTGTACTCAACCGTCAAATCTCCTCTTTTTAAACCTCTCAATCTATTGGAAAGTGACCTATGGAAGAACCTCTTGAATCTTTTACCCCTAAAAAATCCAAAATAGACCTCTCAAGCTCCTAGAGTCAGACTTCAATTTCTAGCATACTCCAAATAGAGACTCCTTCATTATCCTCAAAAAGAATCCCATTGCCTATGGTAGAGTGGTCGATCTAAATTACATGGAAGCCCTCAACTGTAATGTAAAAGAGCTTTTCAAAATCCAAGGTTGGTCAAATTTCCTCTCTCTATCGCCTCCTAAAGTTTATGAATACCTGGTGAGGATGTTTAATGCTAATCTCAATTCTAACAAGCCTGATAAGTTGGAATTTTTAGTTCTAGGAAAGCGCAATGTAAGTGTTTTGATTTTCCCATGATTTTCAAAAATACATGGCCTGAAGAGTTTGAAATTACCTTTGATCAAGCAAAGCACTGCAGAGCCGAGTCTCACTCTGATTCCATTCTTAACCAGTTAGGTCCCAGTGATGTTAGTTTTGAAACTCGGGTTCTCGCTCAAATTGTAGTAACAACCCTTCTTCCTCGCACTGGTTCATTCTGCACTTTCTCTAAACGAGATACTTTTCTTATTTATTGTCTAGTGACCATACTTAAAATAAAACTATCCTCCTGGGTCATAACATCTTTATTTCCAATTACCCCTTTGTCTCTGCCACCAAATCTTACAACTCGAGAGCTTTTGCTAGTATGGGGTATGTGCCTGTTAAGGGTACCTGGGTACAGAAGCAGGAAGGAGAAATCAAGACTGTTCAGACTGAATCAAAGGTCAAAGCTTCTAGTTCCTATCTTGGTGCGAGTGATCCTGAACTTGTGGAGAAATTGACTGCCATTGACAACAAGCTGACCATCATCAAGGACTTTCTTGCTTCAACTTAAGCAACCACAGGGGATATTCATGCCATCTCCAAGGAGACAGGGTCCGATGTATCAAAGATAAGTGTCAAGATTCTAAAGTCAGCAGAAAGTACAGTCAAAGCCTTCAAGGAGGTGAATTACAGGATCGATGAGGTATTTGTTTCAGTAAATGCTAGCTTTGATCTTCTAAAAGAGGCTATTTGGAACATTCTCACTTACTTCCTGCATCGTTACTTGTGTACGGGTGGATGTTTCCGACAATTTTTTGCTGTTTTGGACTGGTTCAGCAGTCATTGGATGTTTTTATTGCTTTGTTTTGTTTTGTTGCTATGTTGAACTCTCACTAACTCTGCATGCCTATCACTGCACTTATGATTGCCTAGTTTGCTTGCAATACTTCTGTCTACAATGTTTTGTTGTTGTTATATGTATGCATATTCCCTTTTTGCTGATGCCAAAAGGGGGAGAAATATGTTTATAGTGCAGGTAGACAAGTAGCAGCAATTGTTTTGTTGCGGGGGAGTTGACTGTGACTATCCTGTTGAGGGGGAGTCAACTACAAGTGCTTTTTTGTTGAAGCTGTTGAAGTGGAGTCATGCTGAGGGGGATCCAACTAAGGGGTTGACTACGACACGATGGGAGTCGACTATAACAGGGAAGTAAACTGCATTTATATGTTATTTTGTCATCATCAAAAGGGGGAGAGTGTTAGATGAACATTTCAATGAAGAAAAATAACATATTATTATATGCATGATTCATGTGAGATGTAAAGAAGGATGCGAGCAAATCTATTAATGATGTACGGACATAGACAAGAAGGGAAGGAGTAAAAGAATCAAGAAAACGATCTGTCAACGGAAGTATGTAAGGAAGGTTCAAGATTAAAGCAACATGGCAACCGAGATAATTGGTATAGAAAAGGAAGGACCAAGATTCACGGAGATCTGAACTAGAAATATGCCTACCTTGATTACTGAAGATATATGTCGAAAAAGGAAGGCTATCAATCCCATAAATCAAAGTACAACTAAAGGACCAATTATAGGGGATCCTCTTTTGAAGAAGGAAAACAACCGGAAGTCATGAGCCATCTATGGAAGCTCCGCACTAATTCTTGGAATGAATCATAATAGATACAATTCTAAGGATCAATTAACTTGGGATCGCAAATCTCCCCAGGGTCTGCCAAAGATACGTCAAGACAAGCTCAAGTATATAATGAAGTATATCAAGGAAGAATCATATACTTTGATTGAACTGCTATCAATAATTTTTTTCTACTTTAGACACGCATTGTAGTCCATTCTAGATCTACTGTGTAACTAGAGAGAGCAGAAGGAGAGAAAAATTACTGGTGAGGCATTGTATCGAGAAGCGAGAAAATAAGTAATATAGTGACGAAGCTGTTGGTGTATAACAACACCAACCCTCCAATATCAATTAACTTCAATACGTGAAAGAGAACACCCTTCAACCCAAGGGGACTGGATGTAGGATTCACATTGAATCTGAACCAGTATAAAAATTTGGGTGTCTTTAAATCTTGTATTTTTTCTTCCGCTTTCATTTAGATTCTGCCTTCATATTTAGTCGACTAATTGGTAAACTAGTCAACTGCTTAGGATACAAAAAGAATAATTGACAATTCACCCCCATCTTGTACTTTCAATCCGAACCCCATATCATCAAAGTCAACTCCTGGGCAAACTTATGAATATTCCAAACCTTCAAATTGCCAATTTTGCCAAACAATGCCGAAACCTTCTAGAAATATACAAATGCAAATTCGGGCATACGCCCAAGTCCAAAATCTCCATCCGGACCTAACAGAACCATGAAAACTCCGATCCGAGGTCAAATACACAAAAGTCAAACTTAATGAACTCTTCCAACTTATAGCTTTCTATTTAAGAATCATTCTTCCAAATCAATTCCGAACAACTCGAAGACCAATACCGAGCATACACAAAAGTCATAATACACCATGTAAAGCTACTCATGACTTCAAACCACCGAACTAAATTCAAATGCTCAAAACAATCGGTTAGGTTGTTACACTCTTCGCTAGTTAAACGTACGTTCGCCCTCGAACATGCCAAGAGTCGTTTTAAAGCCATCAAATCACTATATAGACTTACTATACACATACCTATGGGTGATCTCACGTCACCCCAATCGATATGATCCTGTCACGACCCAGGCCGGAGGGCCACGACGGGCACCCGGACCCTACTCGCCGAGTGCCGACGTACCTTTCATCAAACCTCTCTTGTTGTCTATAAGGACAGACGAGGCTAGTATAAATAGCAAACAATAATCATAATCAGCTCGAACTTTCTGATAATGAGATGTACATATATATATAATATGGCCAACAAGGCTGCAATGCAAAAACTATACAACAAAATACATTTGCCGACAAGGCAATCTCACTATACATAAGTCAACCCCTTGTCTATGAGCCTCTACAGGAAGACAAGTAATGCAACCTATGTCGGAACAGGGCCCCGACATACCCAAAATGCCTATGACAAAATGCATACCAAGACCACGGCAAGTCCGAAGGATGGATCTCGCCAATATCCGCTGAACTGGGCAACCTACTGTGGTGGGGGAGCCTCGTCTATGTGTCTGTCCGGACCTACAGCACGACATGCAGCATCCACAAATAAAAGGACATCAGTACGGATAAATTACTGAGTATGTAAGACAGGAAAACATTATATAAGAACAGTAATATGCGTCGGGATAAGGAACATACAACCTGTACCATCTGAGTGCCTCTGAGGGCGACTAACCATGAAATGCCTGATGTGCATATGCATATACATGTATCATTTTTAAAATCATCATATATGTATATATGCCTCTGTGGGCCTCATCGTCATCATATACATACGCCTCTGTGGGCCTCATCATCATCATACCCAATTGATCAGTAGTTGCACAATAGGTGTTGTACCTGGCCGACTATAGCGCGGCTCAGTATAGTAAAATAGCTGTCGACTATAGCACGACTAAATAGAGTAAAACATATACATATGTATAGTTGCACAATAGGTGCCATACTCGGCCGACTATAGTGCGGCTCGGTAGAGTAAAATAGATAATGCATGCTGGACTCATAGGAATCACACTTTCTGAACCTTTCAAAATGACGTAAGGTCGAAGAAACAACACACATCAATCCTCTCATAAGAGGGAAAACAATATAAGCACTCCTAGCTTCTAAGAGTAGAGCATCTTTGGGGGCTTGTTCATTGCATTACGTATAATCAGAGTCGTGCAAAAGAAAGAAAGGGACAGTCTCACATACCTGGTATATACTGCATCAATCTCAAGCCATGCAACTGTTACAACTCCTTAGTCTACAATGAAAGAACGATTCTATTGTTACCCTTTAAGTGTTATAGCTATTATTAACCACAACCCTAAATTTATATGGTGTTTCTCTACACCCTGCTTCCTCCAAAACTCCACAAAAATAGTAGTAAAACATGCAGCCTAACAGCAAGCCAAAACAAACCAAACCCAGTCCACTATCAGTAAATAACTTGAACCCACGGCTTCCGATCACCATCCCGTGAGTTCTTACATGCATATAATGAATTTCCAAGAATTTCCAGGAGAAAGGATGTATGAAGGAGAGCAGTAACTTACCTCGCCTGATGGATAACTCAGCCCACTTTCTTGGTTCTTCCACCTCTAGGTTTTACTCCCAATTAGGGCTTGAAGGAGAGGGAAAATCGGTTAGGGCCTTTCCTTAGTTCTTCAATCTCTAGATTTCTTTCCCCAATTAGAATTTGAAAGAGAGGGAAATTGATTAGGGCTTGTGTTGGATTTTTTGAGAAGGGTTGCAAGGGCTCTCTTTGGTTTTTTTTTAAGGTTTGAAATAAGGGTGAAGTAACTGGGTTTATACTCCTTTTAAAGGTCCTCTCTTGACCGACTTTGGAACTTATATTCTTGTCCTTTAATTTGGCAAATAAGTGATGCACGTGTCTGACGCCTACACGTCTGTGACCGCATTTATGTCGCATAACCAACATGCGGTTCGCATTTTAGACGCGAACCGTAGACCAGAAATCTATCTCATTCTGCGATATAGGATGTCTGATTTGCGGTCCGCATTGTAGAAATGCGATCGCATATTAGACCGCATTTTTGACGTAGATTTCTGCCTAGAAATCTGTTTCAGTCTGCGATATATTAAGTACGATATGCGGTCCGCATTTTAGAAATGCGACCACATTTATGACCACATTTCTAGCACTGATCTTTGTCCAGAAATCTACCTTGGTCTGCGTTTTCAGTGTTAGATATGCCGTCCGCATTTTAGAAATGCGACCGCATATGAGACTGCATATTTGACGTTGGTCTTGGCCCAAGATTCTGTCTTGGTCCGCGATCTCAGCGTGAGAAAATGCGGCTCGCTTGTGGGTTTTGCCGTAGCATACCCAGCTTCGCGACGCTTTTTGCTCTTTTCTTGACTTTTTAAACTCTTTTCCGGTTCTTAGGCCCTTATATGTAAACTATCTTACGGCGTAATCCAACGTACGCAATTATGGGTTGTAACAGATCCTGACAACACAACCTAACTGAAGATCCTTACTTCAACCGTAGTCCATAAACCTTAGAACCCAAGCTCCAACACCCGGAACTCATCATAAGACACAAATCTCATATATATATATATATATATATATATATATATATATATATATATATATATATACACTGTATATGTCTGAACAAGTTGTATCAAGCCATAACCATAACCCAAGATATAATCACATGATATATCGCATAACTCATGTACTCTTAGCAATGACTTTCGACCACAATAGCTGCTCAATAACAAACTCGACACGGTAACAAACCTCATATCAAATAAAGCCTTGTTCTGAACCTCGTACACTGCCAACGATAAGAGAAACTCATAGCAACTTATAACCATCCCTCAAATCAACAAATCGTGGAGCCCTCTCGCCCAACAAGAATCATAGCCAAATTCGAAGCTGACTAGTGACATTATTCTCCAGACTTACCATAATCAAGTCTGATAGCACTTATTCCAGGTGCAATATCTTCATGCCATCCAGTACAAGCTGTTCGACCGACACGCCACGCCACGCCAGCACCACCTTGATCCACATAGCATACAATCCGTCACCAAAAAAGCAATGACTCGAATGCTCTCAATAATGGAAAGAGAATCAAATGAGACAACTGTTTCTCAAGCTCAACAGATACCACCGCAAAGCGCAATACTATGAAACCATTACAAAGAGGAGAAATAAAACACACAGAATAATTGAAGGATCATATCCCAATATAACTCTATTGCGATGCGCGACCCAATCCAAACACACCGGTCCGCATGGAATACATTGAGCCATGATGGTTGCAATCAACAACCATATGCATATCAATAACAAACACGGGAAGTGCATGATCATAACTATGGAGAAACGGGTAGCACAATATACCACAAACAGAAAGGCCATAACGAAGAGACGATAAACTTTTTAACATCCTAAGAGCCCTCTTGTTCGAATTTCGCCACAGGCCCAACCAGAAGAACATCATGTGTGTAACTAGTCAACAATATCACAACCTACCGTAGCATAAGAGAGTAACACATGGAACATATCAAACATGAATAAGATCAACTCTAACCGATGACACACCCTTTAACAATAGCTATGCTGAGTAAACAAATCTGACACGATGTAGAATACACATTCTTTAGGCCTACTAGTGGACTCCAAATCAATCCGATCCTCCCGAAATAGATAGATAATTTCCGAAAAGTCCTTAATAACCCATCCACAATACTTACACTCATCCGTAAACCTCTTAACATACCTTCACTGTCTGCAACCAAGGAACAATCTACCATTGAGAACCTTCCTAGCCTTCAAATCCCTAGAATACAAGAATTATCCATGTCCGATACCAACGCCACCACTCCAATGACTGAACATCCCTCATACATAATCATCTCACGGGAAACACCTCAATAATTTTTCTGTGCCACATAGAAGCAGTCGATCAGCCATGCGATTATCATAATGCCGGTCAAGCATCCGCAAGTCAAGACACAATACGCCCTTTTGAAATGTACACTCTTCTCAATTAATACCAAATAGTACTAGCATTCTTCTAAACATATGAAACCGTCCATGCTGTCAAGAACCCATTGTTGATACTCAATTTTGCCCTCAAATTTTATAAAGTATTCCATATATTTTTCAATATATTATTTTGTATTACTATCCAATTTATTTTACAAGAGTTCATACAAATAATTTTCATAATGTTTAAAGCTTTTAAATTTGATTTCTTGTATTTTTAATTGTTAAATATTTATTAACTACTGCTTCGAAATATTCTGGGTGATTTAATCATCCAAATACATTATTTATACCCACATGCATATTGTATAATATTTTATCCCATTTTATATAATTATATTTTTATTTTTTACTATTTATATATATTTTGCAATAATAGCCTGTACTCTACAAATAATTGTATTTGATTGCATTATTCATGTCAAAACAACATAATTATTTTGAAAATACTAAATTGCATAAATAGTATTCTTTTATATATTTATTAGCTATTTTATTAATTGTTTTTCTTAATTTTCACTTGTTTTAATCCCAGCCCAAAAGCCAGGCCAATTTTTGGACCAAACAAGCCCAAAAACATCAGGCCTAGCTCCCAAACCCTCAGCCCAGTGACCCTGACCCAAGACCAAATGATCCCTTAGCATACCCGGTCGGGACCCGCTAATTGACCCACCTATCTCTCTCTTTAAAATCATAGTTGCTGATCTCTCAAGATTAACAACTCACAATAATTCCCCCTTTATTCTTATATCCGCATAACCCTAAACCCCAATCTATTCTCACCCTCACCAACCGTCCTCACACGTTCTCATCCCCTTCTTTACCCTTGAGAAACCCTAGCCGCCTCATCCCTAATCCCTCTCTAATTCCGGCTAGACAACAGAATCTTCCTGTGATTCACCTTCCTTATTTGTATCATCGTATCATAATCTATGCGACCATGGTGTTACTTAGTACTTGCCCAATTTTGGCAAGTACTATATCTCAAAATCGGGCTCGTTCAACTTCGATCTTCAAGATTTGGATGATATCTCATCCATATACACGAAAAAGGGGTTGACTTCTCACACTCGCAGGCAAATTTTCAGTTGTTGAGCCCTAATTAGGGTTTGAAATTCGATTTCTTCTTTTATCGGTTACTTTATTGATTGCATGTGATATCTTCTTTCCTAGTTTATGTGTGTTTGATTTCTTTCCTTGTTGGCCTGATTAAACACTATATAATCACTCTACAGTTTCACCTTTAGGTAGACATTGGAATCGTTGTTCGTCCTCTTTCACTTGTTCAGTCACTCTATTACACTCTAATATATTATGAAACTACCAGGTTCTTGGCCGGCTGAAAGCCAAGGATATCGAGATTGATTCTTTAACTTCCTCTGGTGCGACCACTTCTTTGAGCTCATTTAAAGCTGTTGTGAACTCTGCCGCACTGGATTTGGGAATTCTGCTATTCTCTCGTTATTGCTGCTAGTTAATTAATCACTGAGGCTTAACCTTCTTCTCTTATCTGCTCGTTTAATTCACCACTCGTTAGTGCTCTTGACTTTAACAGTTTTATATCTTTTGTTTAGGTGTGTGTTCTATGCTTGTGAACCAATTTATCATTTTCAGTCTTATTGAAACCTGAGTTATTGTCACGACCCAAAATCCAACTAGCCGTGATGGCACCTAACCCAACTCGTTAGGTAAACTAATTTACATATATCCGATTTAATTAATATTTAACTGACTCTAATACACTCTCCATGGATTGGTAGTACAAATCATGAGCTTCTAAGATTAGAATTTACAAAGCTGGTGTGAAATCAAAATACATTATATGTTTGAAATATACATGAACAGATTAAAATTATAAAGCTACCATGAATAAGAGGCAGCAATGAATGGAACACAGGTACATCATCAGATCTAGCTCCCGCCATGTACAACAGCATCAACATCCAAAATCTGCACGCAAGGCGTAGAAGTGTAGTATGACTACAACCTCCCCATCTGAGACTCAATAAGTAACAAACCCAACCTTAGGTTGAAAGTAGTGACGAGCTGGGACAAGGGTCAGAGTCCAACTCCAATAACTAATAACATCTCATAACAATACAATTTAAGGCAGCACAAGTAATAACTAAATAATAAAATGCTCAGCTCATATAAAATTTTGAAAAAATAAATATTTTCTTTTTAAATAATAGTAAAACTCAAATCTTTTGCCTAAAGTCACCGAAAATATGAGTAAGTTTGAAATAGTGATTTTTCTCAAAAACTTTAATGACATATAAGAAATTTCATTATCAAATCGCATGAGGAAAAGAAAATACTTCTCTATGCCTACATGTCAATAAGTAGGTGAAATCATGAATGTCACCAAAATCGGAGTAGCAGAAAGAAATGCATCTCTATGCATGTATCTCAAGTACGCATGTCAAATGCAGTGTATCTCAGTGATGAACTCATGTACTCGCACTCTTAGAGTACCCAATCTCATTGTTTCACACTTTTCACTCATCATGCTCAATCACTCGACACACTTAGTCACTCAGTACTGAACAGGGCAGATCCAGCTCAAACATAACAACTGCTAGCAACAGCTCTCATTGGGGGTGTACAGACTCCGGAGGGGCTCTTTCAGCCCAAGCGCTATAATTCGCACGGATAACTAGCGTGCTGCACAGACAACTCACATGCTATAGTATCAACATTTGTATCCGCACGGACAAATCACGTGCTATAGTATCGATATCTCAAAATCAGGCCCTCGGCCTCACTTAGTCATCAATCTCTCCAGTCTCTTGGGCTCCCAATGTCATGAAACTAGCCCGATATTATGATATGATGTATCAATAAATAACAACAGAGACTTAGATATGATATACAATAAATGTATATGACTGAGTACGAAATTACATTTTAAACATATAATTCGACAGCAGAATGACCTTAGTGGATCCCAATAATACCAACATTTGCCTAAGCATAATTTCTAACATGAGTCACAACTCAGTTTCTCTAACGCATAAAAATACATGGAAAAATACAAGTTAATTGACTATACAGCTCTATGGAATCAATCGAGTCTCAGTTTCTATGGTGCACGCCCACACGCCCGTCACCTAGATATGTGTGTCACCTCCAAAAAAAATCACATAACACGTATAATCAAGGTTCATACCCTCAACTCCTAGATTAGAAGAGTTATTTACCTCGAACAAGCCGAATCCAGTACCGAGCAAGCTAAACAATACTCCGAAAATTCCATTCCGTACGTATCAACCTCCGAACGCCTTCGTATCTCCTTAATTCCAAGCCAAACGATTCGAAACAAGTCAAACAACGTGCAAATTAATCAAACTATATTCCAATACTTACAATTTGTAAAAATTTCCAACTCCACTATAAAACTTGGTAATCGGGCCCATATCTCGGACTCTGACAAAACAAACAAAATTCAACAACCCATTCAATTACTAGTCCAACCATACTAGTTTCACTCAAATCCGACTCCGAATTCACATTCAAATCCCAAAAATTCGTTTTATGAAATTTCTACCATTTTCAACCCAAAACACTAATTTAATGATGAAAACAACAATATATTCATGTAAGTTAATCAAAATTGAGTTAGAATCACTTACCCCAATCCATATGGTACAAATCGCCTAAAAAATCGCTTCAATCCGAGCTCCATAGCTCCAAATATGTTAAAATGGCCGAAACTTCGAAATATAGCTTCTGCCCAGGTATTGACCCTATGCGATCATGGAAAATTCTTCGCGATCGGGAAGCACAAAAATTTCCAGAGCATTTTTGCTCTATCCAATCACGGACATTCCCTCGCGATCACGATGAACAATTTCCAACAGCCGTGTCCAACTCTTTCGGATAGCCTCTAGTATAATGGTCATAACCTTTTGTAAAAATCAAATTGACAAATGATTTGATTTCTGAATACTAGACATCAAGGACTACAACTTATATTTCTAAATCATCTCCAAATTCCTTATAGATTACAAGATATAAGCTTCCGAAGTCGGGTTAGTGCAGTAGAGATTTTATTCTATGCGATCGCGTGAAGGCTTCCGCGATCACATAGCCAAACTCTATTTTTCCTATTTTTCTCTTTGCTATCTCGGACAGATCCATGGTATCGCACTGTACACCCCTGTAGCCAAAAATTGACAACTAGAAATGCCCTAGAAATGGTCCGAAACCACCCCAAAACTCACCTGGGCCCCTCGGGACCCCCGTTCGAACATACCAACAAGTCTCAAAACATATTATAGACCTACTCAAAGCCTCAAATCACATATAACAACATCGAAACGGCGAATCGCACCTCAATTCGAACTTGATGAACTTTGAATTTTTTAACTTTCATAACTCGTGCCGAAACATAGCAAATCAACTCGGAATGAACTTAAATTTTGCGTACAAGTCATAAATGACATAACAAAGTTGTTCCAATTTCTGGAATCGGATTCCGACCCCGATATCAAAAAGTTAACCCCCGGTCAAGCTTCCAACATTCAGTTTCCTATTTTCAACAGTTCAAGCTTAATTTAACTATGTACTTCAAAACAAAGATCCAGACTCCTAAGTCCGAGATCACCATAAGGAGCTATTGGAACCATCAAAACTCCATTCCGGAGTCATTTGCTCAAAGGTCAAATTCAGCCAACCCTTCTCATTTAAGCTTCCTACATGAAATTCATTATTCCGAGCTAATCCCGAAACACCTGAAAATAAAAACGGACAATTCACACAAGTCATAAAATATCATATCAAGCTATTCAAGACTTCAAATAGTTAAAAGGAGCGCAAATACTCAAACCAACCAGTCAGGTCATTATAGTTATAATATTGTATGATTATCACATGCTCTACTGATTGTTTGTCTTGATGATGTTTCTTCTGCAATTTTGTGTGTTCTAATATTACCTGAGTCCAAAACTTCTAAATGAGTAGCCTATTCTTTTCTATGTGCAATCGACTGGAATAAAGTTCTTCCCCTCGTAATTTTGCCTGACTTTCATATTAAGCCTGATTTATGTTTGTTTAACCTTGCTTTGGATTCTTGTACTAAAGACTCTTAGGAAACTAATGCCTGCCCAGAATTTGTTCGAATGTGCTTTCCCTTCTTCATGCTATGTAATTCATGTACAACTTGCTAACTTTCTTAGAGTTAGTCCATGATCATGTGAATTCTATATGCCAATACTGTCTGAACTCCTAGACAAACATGACTTATGTTTCTGTGTTTTTTGTGAACTCCAATATTGTATTATTGTTGCATGCTGCTGTTCTATAGAACCCTGCTCGTTAGTATTAAGTTTTCTTGAGTTTAATTCCTTGGGGAAATATTGGATAGACATAATTGAATTTGTCATCAACTTATAGAAATCTCCAACTTCTTTAGAATTAGGTGAATCTGTGTTAATTGACTTGTCACACCTATTGAATTGGGTTCATCAGATTGGTTTGTTTGGAATTTCATGATAGGGATCACTGTTTGGCTATATGATCAGTTTTAACCATGTCTTACCTTAGATCCTTTTGTTAATTCTTCTATGTATGAAATTCTATTGAATCAAAATTAGTTCTGAACCATGTCTGTCTTGAACCCCTGTTTGTTGGAATCTCTTTGAGAATTTTTAGCCAAAATTGTTCTATTCTTGTTCATGTGCTTCTTTTGTTTCATGGGTATCATATTCTAAGATGTCGTTTGACAATCCAAGTTCATTATTAGTTGTAACACCAAGCATCCAATGTGAATGTGTCAATATCTGATGTTTCCTGAGTAATTGGCTTGCGTGTGCTGTTACTTGTGTTGTTTGTGTTTTTGCTGGTTGTTAGTTAATGGATAAGCAAGACAATCGCCTTCATGTTTGGGCCTGATTTATTGGGCCATATGTGTTGTTGGATATGAGCACTGGATTCAGGCGTGCTTTAATCATCCTCGTGAATATGGGAGTTGAGCCTGTTGGGTATGCAAAGATTAAGGCTGGTGAAGGCCCAGATGGATCCTGGGTTATATTGCAATTGTATTAAGTCTGTAACTGTTCTATTTGTGCTTGTATCATTACATTTGGGCCTGTAAACATGCCTATAATAAGAGGGTCTAAATATATTATTTGCTATCTTACTGCCATGCTCTATCCTTTGGGAACCATCTATGTATGGACAACATACTTATAGGTTTTTAATCTTACCTATTCACTTTGAGAATATGATTTAGGGTTGTAACTAATTTTAAAATGAATCCTGTCAACAAAGCTCGCACTGTTAGAAAACATGCCTATAGGATTATTACTTGAACTTGCTTGCTACTTGTTTAGCCTGCCTTGCTTCTGCGTATAGACAACATGCCTATAGGATTCAACTCAATTCATCTGATATTTAGCATGTTTTACTTCTATAGACAGCATGCCTATAGGACCCGCCTATGTGATTGAACCTGTTTACATTGATTCCTCATTCTCTATTGTGTGGCTCGTCCAGAAAGCATGGCTATAGGATTAATGAAGCGAACTTGCATTTAAAAACAACTGAACTGTCCAGATTTGATCATATAGAGATTAGGCCTATAGGACTTTATCTTGACTGTCGAAACTGTTTTGCTCGCTTAGATACCACGACCATAGGATAAAGAGCAATAAGAATCGATACTACTCAACAACTTAGTCTAAATCTTCCAAGTTTAATTGCATTGATATCATGCGTATAGGTCTTAAGCGACATAGGATGCTCCAGATCTGCCTACTTATAACTGCCCATCCACCTAGTAATTCTGTCTTAGATATAGTTAACTTGAATAGCAACTTCTTGTTTACTTGATCGTGTGCATATGAATCTGTATGAGGAGGTGTACCTGAGCCTTTTGTGCTACTTGCATCTTGTATGAAGTCCTATTTGTTTCAATTGTGTGATGCCTAGATTTCTTATTTTTGAGTAGCCTAGATTGAGTCTAGAACTACCTATATAGTGGTCCAAAGCCTCCTGCTCCATAGGCATGGGCCAGGTAGGCACACATAGGACGCGACTTAGAATTGAACTAGTTCGCTGTAGGTAAACAACTTCAAGATAGTAATGGGGTAGCAGGAGATAGTCTGTGCACTGAATAATATGAGCAACCCTTATATTTAAGGGAGTTGCGAAGTATTATTTATGTTGCACAGGGTGATCCTTTAGGCTAATAAATTTAGGAGCCTCTATATGTAATTATTTCTTGCTTATTGAAACCTAAATTGGACTAAGACATATCTTGTAATTCTCAAAGAATTGTAAAATTATTACTAATGGACAAGTTATTTCCTCCCCTAGTATATCCTCTCTCTTGATCAATTATATTGCTTATTTCCTTACTTTGCATAGTCGATAAATTACTTGGACTATTTACTTTGATTAGCATGATCATGTAAGGTAGTGGTAATTCAAGAATACCCACATTGTTTAAAATTCGGCTGGGAACCACATTTGCGGACCTCGAAGAGTGCCTAACACCTTCTCTTTGAGGTAATTTGAGCCCTTACTCGATCTTTGATAACACGTACTAGTTAAAACAGAGGTATCTGCAGATAGGTGCCCTAACACACCTCAAAACCGTTAGGCGGCGACTCTCCTCTTTCAACACCCATTTAAAGGAGTTGTTACAAGTTAAAGCCCGCTTTCGCGAGAAAACGGGGCGCGACACCCATGACCTTCCCTTCGAGACTGAAACGAAACCTTGTAAATGCAGATCTCAATCTCATACGACACCCTATTTATCATGCCATCAAATGAAAACACGAGAATCCCATTATCAACTCTGAATCACAGGTAGGATACACACCCCATCCGCCCCAAAACTGTGGTCGAATTCATCGAGAAATCTTTGAAACCCATTTGTACATAACCAAGCCATCAAAACTAAATTGCTCTAACTCATCCGAGTTACATAGATCGCCTAACCCAATAGCATTGCCACAACGCACTACAGAGCCTTGCCACACCAAAAGAACGGATCATTTCTATTACCATGCTGATCTAAACCACTACCAAAATGACCTATTTCTTCGAGTTTCTTCCGAATTGCCTTCAAGTTAACACTTCTCCTTGCCAGTACACTACAACCCTTAACCCAATGCTCACCACAAGAGATCCTAGCATGAAACCACGTTGCCCTAAAGCCTATAAGGCACTGTATTCCCTCTAAAGAACCTAAAAGTACCACAACTAAGATACCGGCTCTGAAGAGATCTTTCATGAATCTGAAGTTGTTTCCTTATCCTCTCTAATAATGAAATGCAGAACCTCTAATGATATAGATAAACTGCGAGTCTCGACATCTTCCAATGCAAATCTCCGATCTTAGCCACATACAAATCTCAAAAATTCTGAAATACCATATATGAAGACTGAACTCATTAGAATCTTCTTGAGAGTCATCCCCTCTACTCAAATCCCCAGTGAACCACTGATACGAGCCGAACAACTTGTACTTCATTAACACACAAACACCTTTAAAGGTAACCCACATATCTAAGCAATCAAGTGAATCTCTACTCCATGCACACTACCTTCACCACGAATAACAAACCCAAATCACTCACAGATTTCCATATATCCATAAAATGTAATATATCATCCATCCAGAAATTTTCTTACTCGAGTCATCCTCGAAACTAATTTCTTTAAGTCATAACTGATCCATAAGTATACCTCAGACAAAAACTAATATAACACATAACCATGGAATCTAATCGTCAATAGCAGATTCCCCCACTTGGCTCGAGCCATAGAATATATAATAGCCGATAAACCCACAATACCATTACTCCATAACTTCTATGATCTCGTACAATAATTCAATTGAATCCTTCACAAACTCATGTAGCACAAATCATGAGATACCTCAAAGCACCCGCTAAGCGCATATCCATCCTCGTGACAGTCGTGCAAACTCCTCCAAGCGACCTAAAATCAAATTGCAACTCATGTAACCTACCGATAGAAAGAAACTCTCCATAGAAACATTACAGGAATCAGACCTCCGTAGTCTATCCCGTAGGTGATAATCCAGCTACTCAGCCTCAAACAGGCATCTCTCTATAACCTCATCCTGGTCGAAACCACTATGCAATCACTAAATCCTCCTGAGTCTGAACTCGTCATCAAGACATAAGAATCTAGTTCGTTCCACAAATGAACAACATGAAAGATACCTCAAAACACTTAAAACTCAAGATTGTGCAACACATCAAAACAAAAATCGAGCATCCATAGTCCTTTACGCCTTGAGAAAACCCTTCTCATCGCGTCCAAATTATTTCAAAATAGTTCTCAGTCACATCATACTCATCATATAGCTATCCAACCAATCACTGAACTATCAATCCCACTCCTAGGGACTACCGGATATATAAGTCCATTTATCAAACCAAAAGGCTTAACTAACCACTCGTAAAGCCCTTATTTGGTCTTAAAAGCAGTTTTTCATTCATCTCTAAGATTCACTAGAATCTGATAGTAACCACTTTTTAAATCAATTTTTGAAAAAATTTTGCACCCATGCAATTGATCCAACATGTCATCAAGACGAGGGACAAGATGGCTGTACTTTACTGTTATCTTGTTGATTGCTCTATAATCCATGCACATCATCCAACTTCCATCCTTTTTGGATACCAATAGGACGGGAGTCGAGCAATGACTTATACTCTCTCTCACAAAACCTTTCTCAATCAAGTCCTCAACTTGCCTTTGAAGCTCTTTTGTCTCGTCAGGATTACTTTGTTAGCAGGCCTATTTGGAATTTGTGCTCCAGGAACAAAGTCAGTTGGTGCTCAGGCAAAGGCGGTAGACCTTTAGGAATATCTCCAGGTAAGACATCATCAAAATCCTGGAAAAGGAAGAAACTCTACTTGGCAAAGAAGAAGTTAGTAACTCATAATTAATCAAAACTTCTCTGTGAGTAAGTAGTATTACGGGAAGCCTCTCTTTTCTTGCATTCAAACACTTTTTGACTTTTATATACAAACTCTCTTTTTTCTTTTTCTTTGCCTCTTTCAGCTCACCAAAACTTTCTTTTTTTTCACTCAAACCCTCTTTTACAACTTTGCTCAAGTTGCTGCCCTCTCTCTCTGTTGGCCATCTCTATTTTTTTCTAGCTCTTGGCCTTCTTTATTTTATTTCCCCTCAAGCTCGCCTTTTTTGCCTCCCCTTCATTTTCCCATTATTTCCTTCAATCTCTTTTGATCTTCAAATACTTGAGAAGGACATAAAGGTGCAAGAGTATATCTCTTGCCATTAGGCTCAAAAGAATATCTATTCTTTTTTCCATCATGAAAAGCATTTGTATCATACTTCCATAGACGATCTAACAAGATGTGACAAGCTTTCATAGGAACCACATCACAAGGAACATCATCCACATACCTACAAACATTGAAAGAAATCATGCATTGTTTGTTGACTTTCAGTTCACCTTCATTCAACTATTGGAGTCTATAGGGCTTAGGGTGTTTCATGCATAGAAGCTCTAACATGTTCATCAAGTGTGATCTCAACACATTAGCACAACTACCACGATTACTAATCATAAAATAAGTTTTCCCCTTATTCCACACATAGTATGAAATACATTCTCCCTTTGTTCTTCACTATTCATTCCCAAATTGATAGTCATAATCCTCCTAACTACCCCAACCAAACCATCATTAAAAGGTAATTCTACATACTCTTCACTCACACCTTCCTCTTCTTCTTCCTACTCACTTTTTTCACCCTCATATTCTCCATCTATAATCCTCCTAATACCCCAACCATACCGTCATTAGGAAGTTCTGTATCATCTTCACTCACTCCTTCCTCTTCTTTCTCTTCCTCACTTTTTTACTCTCATATCCTCCATCTTCTCTCAAAAGAATATTTCTTCTATTTGGACATTCATGCAACTTATTCCCTCTTTCATGATATTGGCAACATTGAATGGAACTAGAAGGTTAGACGATCTAGAGTTGAAAGTTTTACCTCCCTCTTTCTCATCAACTTTACCTTTCCCCTCATCTTCTCGAGGTCTAGAAATCACTTCTTGTTTGGGCCATGGCTTCTTGGAATTGGTGTTTGGACGACTTCTCCATGAGCTAACTTGCTGCCTTTTTTATTTTGCTTCTCTATTTTTACAGCCAATCTACTAACTCATCTGTAGTTACATATTGCTGTATCTCTACTACATAAGCTATTTCTCTATTTAAACCATTAAGAAATCTACCCATAATGTCCTCATCTTCTTTCCATACAATTAGCTTGGATCATAGCCATATTCATAGCTTTAAAATATTCATCAACCATCATGGTTCCTTGCTTCAAGGTTAGAAGATGCAATTGTAGGTCTCTTTGAAAGTGGGAAGGTAGAAACCTCTTCCTTATGACTCTCTTCTTCTCGGTCCAAGTAGCAATGTGTGGTTCCCCATCTTGTTGTCTGTCCCTTGTAAGCTTTTCCGCCAAATAACAACATAATCTAAAAATTCAACAACAACAAGCTTAACCTTCTTACCTTCAGAATAGTTGTGACAGTCAAGATAGCCTGAACATTTTTCTCCCAATTAAGGTATAACTCTGAATCTCTTTTGCGCTTGAAAGATGACATCTTCAATTTTATACTACCAATATTATCATCTTCTGCTCTACCTCGTTGTACCCTCCTATCTTTTCCAACCCCATCCAGATTTACATCAATATCGTCAACAAAATTATCTATAAGGTTTTCCTAATTTATAATGGGGGAATGGGGTTCATTTCTTCTATTATGAGGCCTATGGTTATTTCGAGGTTGTACATCAAGTTGACTTCCCCTCCTAAGTGAAGCTATTGTCTCATTCTGTTTAGCAATAATATCCCTTATCTTTTGGAATTGCAAGTTTCATCTCTCAAATTGTTGGTGCATAGGTTGTTGAGTGAAATCATTTGTTGCTCGGATCTTGACTTCCTGAAGAGTCCTCCATTCATCATCACTAGAACATGCGTGGGACATCACTAAAAAAATTGCTATCACTAAAATTTTGGTTTTTTCCCTCCATTATTCTCACCCACTCTTGCCTTTTTTCCTCTATTAACCTTTCAGAATACTTTGTGGATTTATAATTAAACCGCACTCGTATCAAGCCCTTAGTAGTAAAACAAGAACATTTTTGAGCACTAAAGAAAATGAAGAACCAATCCTAGAAAGAATTAGAATATAGTTGAAACAAGACTCGAACAAAACAGATATTTTCCTTAAAAAAGAGGAAAGGCGTAAGATAAAAATTTTGATTGCTTCTTATCTTTAAAGATCTATGATCCCCTCTTCTTGATTTCTATCTTAACCTTTAGAAAACAAATATATGAAAGAAATTTCTTGGAGAGCAACAATATACTTTTTTTCTTTTTAAAATTCTACTGTTCACGCAACATTACTTTTTTTGGCTCTTTTTGTTCAAGAAATTCCCAAGATTATCAAGAATGGAATCTTGATAGAGTTGCTATGATACCACTTGATAACAACGAGATTAGGGAGATCCCAAATTTAGAATGAAAATTTTAGAAGCGCGGAAGTAAAATAGAAAAGGAATCTGAAAACTAGAAAATAAAGATATCAGAAGTTAAAAGGAATAGTTCCAAGAACTCAATGAACGCAAGTTCTGAAGATCGACAAGATCCAAGTAACAACGACGGGTTATTGGATGAACCAAATGCCTGAATCAAACTTAGTATTCGGATCTTGACCGCTTCCTGAGTAACGTTAGACAACAATTAGTATGTATACTAATTGCCTTCTAAGAATACCAAGAAGAAACCAAAGATATCAAAGAAGAAGTTATCTTACTACATTGAACTATGAACTAGCTAGGTTGAAAGATAAATCTCAAAGTATAAAGCCATAAAGGTTCAAAAGAACTCTAAATTATATTGTATTCTTCAACATCTACATTACAATGAAAGAAAAGTACTCCTTTATCTAGTAGTAAAGAAGGAACTAGTCATGACTTCAATAAATGAAAATTATATTCCCTAGAAGCATATAAGACTACCCACACTTAGACGAATGTAGTCAACATACACATAGACGAATGCAAGTCAACATAGATAAAATATCTATTAAATATATATTCTAGAAAATAATTTTGGGCTGATTTGGGCTACTGAAAATTCCTCTTTTTGGGGCATATTAGGGCCTCATTCCATCTCCTCTTGTGCTTTAATTTGGGCCTCCAAATAGTTGTAAGACTTTTTCCAAAGATCCCGATAACAACACAGATAGCGGAAGACTTTAGAATTAGAAGTTAGAAAGGAGGAGGATTGATTCTTGGGAGGGAAGAAAACAAGTTCAAGTATTTAATGCTTAAAACCTTGTTTTATAGTAAAAGAAGCAGTGAATCAATTAAGAAGAAGAAGAATATGAGGGAAGGAACTCAAACGAGGAATCTTACCATTAAAGGATCCAAGTTACGATTCAAAGTAGGACAGAAAGGGTGAATCCCGAAGAGAACCTTAAACCTCTCCACAAGCCATATAGGCTAATAATATTAATATTCATCAAACTTAGTTACGGTGAACGAACAAGACACCCTTTATATAGTAGTAAAGAAGGGGGCTGGTTAAAACAAAAATTAAATAAGTTAGTAAATCCCTAGGTGCGTAAAGACTATCATTAATTTCTTCAATGTAGTCAACATATGTAGTCAACATTGAAGACCACCCACACTTTCTTCAATATAGTCAACATTTACTAAGAATTTGGGCTGCTGGAGTTACTCCTTGTTGGGGCTGATTTGGGCCCCAATTCACCTCCCTTTGGACTTCAATTTGGGCCTCCAAATAGTTGTAAGTCTTGCCCAAAATATCTTCTTTGGGATGCAGCTCGTCTCCCACCATAAGATACTTTTTAATTTCTAATTAAAGCTTATTGAGCTTGTTTTGAAACTTCTTCATTTGAGATCTTGCCATGGGCCTTTATGGAGCTTCTAAAACTCCATCCTTGTCCTTCAATGAAGTTAAGCTTCCATGGTTGCTATCATTCTCCCCTACTCAAAGAAGATTCGTCCTGGAATCTTGATATGATAATATTTGCTCCTCCAATGAAGTTGAGTTTCCATGATTGCCATCATTCTCCTTCTCTTAAAAAAGATTCATCCCCGAACCTTGATATTTGACCTACATCCAACATGGTAATCACAATAAGTAGGGAAACACAACAAACACTTGTTAAGATAACACAGAGTAGTGAGCATGCATCCATTTAACCTACTTATTTCTTTTATGCATTAACACTCCTTTCAAATATCCAAGCATAACATCATCCATTAGAAAAATGTAATTACCAAAACACGCACTAAAAGCATAATTCATAAGCTCTTTAAACAACAGAGGATGATTAGCTAGACCAAAAGCGTATGAGTACCAAGAAAACATACCATATTATCTCTTTCTAAGCAACTTAACCTTACCATTTCATATACCATAATCAAGGTGTGGATCAAAAGTTAATTCCTTGAGAAGTGGCTCAGGATGAAACTTCAAGAAAGGATCTTCAAAACAAGATAAAGATATTATTAAGCTAGCACCATGTGAGCACTCATCCTTCTCCATACTTGAGTCATTATATTCTGCATTTAGCTCAATATCCTCAACATTTATAGAACCAAAAACTGCACTTGTCTCATTGCTTTCATTGGCTACTTTTCCATTAATGTTCTCAAACCATAAGGGATTAGAGAACACTTTAAAGTCTTCCCCAATTTCATCCCCTAATGGGTGTTTGTACACTTTAAAACCTTTGCCAATGGGATTTTCATCTTCATATGAGGTGTCATCATCCTTTATCCAAGGTTTTTCCTCAAATTCTTGCATGAAAGGAGAAACAACACTAGAACAAGAAAGAGTTAGTGGATTGAATTATGAATAAGATTCATCCTTTCTCAAGTTTTCCCTTGATTTGTTTATTCAATTTTCCTTGTCCCCCCTTTGATCGCATTGTGGCAAATTTTTCACTTGAAAAGATTAATCAACAAGGCTACGTTCACTCCTAATTTGAGTTATGTCTCCACTTAAAATTGTAAACCTTAAAAAATTGAGGCACAAGTTCAACTTCATTTGTATGTAGAAATAAATATTCAACAAGGTCATACCACATGAGATCATAATGCTCACACTTGTCTTCAACTTGCAATTGCTTCCATATATCATTGGTCGTTGCACCAATAAAACGTTCTTCAAAACATGATTTTCCATGCACTTGTTGCTCAAACTTTTCAATGGGTTATTCCTCAATAACCTACACATTTGAAGCATAAAGACTAGAAATTGAATGAGTTAGTTGGTAATTTGAACAAGAATCTTCAATTCTTCGGCACTCTATTGTTTTAATCTCTTCTTCTTCCTCATCTCTCAATTGTACTAGTTCACTCTCTATTTTTCCTCTCAAACTAACTTTACTCAACTTTTCTAACCACACATTTATTTAGGGTTCTTGACAACTCTCTCACTTCACTCATCACTTCCTCTCCTTTTTCCTCTCTTGAGTTGTCAACTTTCTCTTCATGGACATAGACATAACCTCCCAGAAACCTTCAAATTAACTACTTACAAACAAAAGATCGTTAGAAGTAAAAGAACCTCACCAAAAGAATAACACCCTTACGTGTATCACTCAAGTGGTGGATCTCACACCCGTGTATCACACAAGTAGGCTTTTAACCTCAAATATTCTCACAACTCATGCCTTTTACCACTCAAGGGTTGCTTCTCAAAGCTCTTCCATGTACCAACAACTCAGATAAATTCCAGCAAGTCCTAATTTTGTTCCCAAAATGGAGTTTATTTCAAACAAAGAAAAGGACAGTAATCTATAACAGACTGGAAACACAACATAATGAAAATAAAGAAACAAAATGTATGAAACAAAATTGGCATGAACTGATCAAGAGCACAATACTAGGAGCAATGTAATTTGAACAAGATACTATCAAGTCCTAGCAAGATTTAAATAGTGTATAAACATTTCTTGGGGATCTGGATCAGATTTAATGGGCTTTTGAATCCAAAGGTGTTGCAATGGCTTTTTGCACTTTTTCGAGTGACTGTTGAGTTTCTTGATTACCACAAGTCAAATGAAGCTTCAAATCTGATGGGATTTTTAAGGAATACCAACCAGATAAGATTGTTCACTAATTTCTAGGTTTTTCTTTAAAATCCAAAATTTTCACAAATTTCCATGTTAAATCCTTATAGAATCCATGTAAGTATCTTAAAATATGTGGGAATAATTTACCTTACAATAGATGATGAAAATCTCCCCTTGAAGCTCTCCAAAAATCGCCCAAACTAAGAGAGAAATGGAAGAAATGAGCCAAAATCTGAAATAAATTGAAGGCTGCCTAGGTCCTTCCTCTTTGCAAATGCGGGAATACCTTTGCGATCGCGATGGCCAAATTCAGCTGCCCCAGATTTCCCTCAATGCGAACTCGACAAAAGCCATGCGATCATGAACCTCTGCCTGATCAGCCTATGGGAATGCGAGCCGAGCTCCGCGAACGCGAAGGCCAAACCTTCATGCCTCAAACCAACGCGTTACGGCGTTCATGAACGTATCCCTGCATCGTGAAGAACAACTTCGCCAGCTCCCAGTCAACACTATGTGATTGCGAGCCTATCTACGCGATCGCGATGAACAACCTAAACACCAGAAACCAGCAATCACAAACAAAGGGAAATTTGTCCGAAGCCACTCCTAATCACACCTGAGGCCCCCGGGAACCCATTCAATCACACCAACCAGTCCCAATACATGACGCAAATCTGCCCGAGAACTCAAATCACACCAAACAACATCAAAACTACGAATCGACGACCAAAACCTTCTTTCAACTTTCAAATATTCAAACTTCGACAATGCGTCTGATTCATACTAAAACATTCCAAAATGACGCCAAACTTTACGCACAAGTCAAAAATCACGACACGAACCTATTCCAAGGTTCGGAACCCCAGAGAGACATCGATAAAACCAAAGTCCACTTCAAACCAAACTTAAGGAATTCTTAAACTTTTAAAATGCCAACTTTCCATAAGAAATGCTCCAGACCACCCGATACTCAACTCGAACGCACGCCCAGGTCCGAAATTATCAAACGAGCTTATTAGAACCTTCCGATCCTGATTCTGAGGTCGTTTACTCAAGAGTCAAACCTAAGTTCACTCTTCCAACTTAAAGCTTTGAATTGAGAATTTTCTATTAGAATCAACTATGAACTTCCCAAAATTCGATTCCGACTACGCGTACAAGTCATAAAACATGAAGTGAAGCTACTCAACGCCTAAAACCGTCGAACGATGCGCTAGAGCTCAAAATGACCGGTTGGGTCGTTACATTCTCCCCCACTTAAACATAAGTTCGTCCTCGAACGTGCCAAGAACCGTTCCAGTGTTTCCCAAAATCAGTGTTTAACACCTCGTGCACCTATCCGTGCCACCACAACCCACGTGAGCATATTAGCTCGGACCAGACTGAAGATCCTTCCTTTTTCTTAGCCATCAAGCCTTAGAGCCAGGTTCAAACATCTGGAGTTTTCCATGAGACCCAATTCTAACATACGAACACCGCATCAATCACTACATACTGTAGGAAAACATGATCGTGCACCTATGCTGAAATCACACCATGCATCACACAAGTCGTTTTCCCATAATAACATCCTCCGACCATCATAGCTGCAATTTCCCGAATATGATGCCCGCAATACAGCTCATAACGCATATAAGCCCTGTTCCAATTCTCGCAATACTACCACGACAAAAAAGATGTGTAGAAACTCATAATCACCTGCCGAACCAATAATTTATTGAGTCTCTCCTCCTGACTGTAACCATTATCTCATTTTGAACTGAATAATGATATTATCTCTTTAATATACCCTACATAAACTTGATCACACTGATCTCAGGTCCAATAATCTCGTCTCACCCAGTACAAGCTGTTCGGGCAATAAGCCACCTCAAACACCTTCTAAATTCTCGTATAGCACCATCAAAGCGCCAATAAGCTACAACTTGAATATAACCCATAGGGAATACCGAACTCTAGCCAAGAACCATCTGGCCCGCGTAACGAATAAAATGGCCAAACCGATGTTACGGCTCTATCTCAAAGATAAAGAACAAGGCACATAAAATAAGTATAAGGAACCATACTTAACATCAAGTTGTTGCGGTGTGCAACACGATCCAAATATGATACTGTTGCGGTGTGCAACCGGTCTAAAGATGACACTGTTGCGGCGTGCAACCCGATCCACACAACATACCCATGGCGGCATGCCACCCGATCCAAACAATATATCTGTGGTGGCGTGCCACCCCATCCACACATAATAATAGATAAGGAAACGCCCATCAAGCCGTAATATTTATACTTACGAAATGCCCGAATATCGACCACAAGCACGCCAAGTACATAACACAACCCTGGGGTGACGGATAGCGCCATACGCTATAAAAGCCAAGCACAACTAAGGTGCAATAAATGAACTGCATCTCGAGAGTCATTTTGCTCATATAACACCACAAGCTACACGGGATCACAACACATGTGCGAATAATCAAGCTGCCTCACAACCCACATGGCACAATAGAGTATTACATGGAATTGCTGATGACAAGAATAACATCCAACGCCCGTTGACTCCTCCGTAAGCAGTGCTATGCCGAACGAACACATCCGACCCAGGCCTTCTAAGCTTGATCTTTAGCTTTCAGAGTTGTGAACTAACCTCTTCCTTTCACAACCAGACAACTGGCAGATAAGCTAGGCATCTAAAGAACATAAGATCCGAGCTGCTGCCAGGCATAAAAGTCATATTGTCAACTAGGGAATTGGCACAACCAGGCATCTCAAACATTGATAAAGGTAGTGGGTTCGAAAGAAATTAGATTCCCTATAAGTTTTGTTCGGTTGGGAAAGCCAGAACTCTTTTAAACTAGCTTGATAAATGGTAGTGGTAGAAACAGTCTCAGTATCACTGAAAGTGCGATAGTCCTTCAAGCAAGGGACTTAGGCAAACAAAGTCCTTACGCGTATTCCACCTACAACTCGCGTATCGTATAGATCTTTTTCCTATCCTTTCCGCATAGACTTGCTTCGCACCTGTGTTAAAAGCCAGTTTAGTTTTTCTCAAGAGTAAGAATGATAAAGCATTTCGCAAGGTTGAATCGCTATAAAAAGTCCATCCCAACAATTTAGCCTGAAAAGAAAAAAACTGGGGTAGAAGTTATGTTTCATCCCAGATCCATCAATTTGAGGGAGGTCCTATTCCACACTCTTCTAATTACTTAGAAGGCTTCAAGAAGCCCTTTACATATAGGGCTCATCGAAGCCCTATTCTATGTATATTCAAGAACAAGGCTATCAAATGGTCGACTGCGAAACCCATCAGGGTTCAAACATAGTATACTATTATGATGCCCTCGATCGGCGATCGTTCAACGGACTACTTTTGCAATGTCTGTCACATGAAGAAGCTCAACAAGCCTTGCAAGAAGTACATGCTTTACCAATAGGGGCAGCATAGTAATAGTTGTTTACTGCGTTTGGTTTTGCTCTCTACCTCTCATGGTGGGATTGAAACAAGAGAGGTCAACTGGAGTGGAAGCCAAAGGACGGGGCAAGAATCTGTGATCAATCCGAAGAACCACTCCCAGATACGATTATGCTCCCCCTTCGTACTTCCATGAGATTGTTGCCCGACTTCCATGAGATTGTTGCCCGACTTTCTTTCAATGAGAATCACTTTGAAACTCTAGGGGAACGGGCATTTTAGGGTGGGATCTGAAAGCTCTCCAACGTGTTGCGGATCCTTCGGTCGTGAGAGGATGGATGTAATTCAGCTCAAACGAAGTGAGAGGGGTGTATAGTAGTAGGTTTGAGAACCGGTTCAAATCATCTCATACGTGATCAATACAAAAATTTTTGGAAAGGTTTATGTTCATTCGCTCTGCTCGTAGAGCTGTATACTGGATCCTCCCGACCATAAAAAAATAGTTGATAGAGGGAGCAAATCTGCTCTTGAGTCGCAAAACACAATTCTGTATTGAGGAAGTCCCACACTATGACCTCGTACTCCTTAGGTGAGAGTCCCTTGGTTTGTAGGCACTGTCGTACGAATTCCACCCATTTTGAATCCTTATCTAGTTGGATGAACATCATCGTGGAGAGCAGCCTCTATTTGTAACTGATCTTTTTATAGGTGATGGGGCATAGCGTACTCCGGTCTCCCTTGGCAATTGTTTCGTTTCTGATGTCTGTCTTGATGAGTGGGAGAGGTAGCCTCATTAGGATATCACTACGGACAAGGGCTGCGCAGGAAATAGCGATCATACTAACTGCACTACCATGAATATCCTTCATCCCTTATCTCCTCGTCTTCGAGGAAGGCTCTTTTCTCTTCTCATTTTTTTTGGTGTTCTTGGCTTCACTTCTCTTTTACTACAATCTTTTGGTCTAAATTTTGACATCTTATTGGGGCGCTTATACCAACGAATTCTTGTTCACTTGGTTGTTAGTCGGTTCGGGTGGTATTCCGGAGGTTTCCTACTTGCAATGGTTTTTGTGGGTTTTGATCTGGAAATAAGATGACGATGGCTCCTTATTTTCCATTCCTTTCGGGTCGGAAACGTGGGCTGCTAGTGGGGCTGTGCCCATTCTCTCTCTGCTTCCGCTTTAAAACTAGGAAAAGGAACATTAGAATTCACCCTACTTGTCGATGAAAAAGATGGGATTTGAGAGGAGCTGAAAGCCACTTGACTCTAAGGAGAGGACCACTAGCTAGCGGATCAGAAAGATTTGTATGGAATGTCCTACTCCTACCCGAGCAGGTATATTGCCTTAAACAAATAATATATTAAAGTATTTCTTTCAATGTACATGATATTTTATTAACTTCCATACCGAATTGAGCAATGCCCTTGTCCTATCATCTGTATAATGGAGTTCGTCATTTATTGACGGATTTTTCGGGATTTTTCTTTCTTAGAATTGGATGAAAAAGCGGGTTCGACCAGAAATGCTATGCTTACACACAAGACCATCCCTCTTCCCGAAAGCTTCACGGGGACTACTCTAGGACAACTGACGACCGTAGAGCACACATTGACATTAGACCCACCAATGGACCTCAAGCTAATTTCGATCGTCCCATACTGGGCCAACAACCTTTCAAGGATCCAAAATGGTCCTATTCATGACATACACGAGCAGCCGTCCAACCCGGAACAAACTCGCACAGTCCACAACCAAAGGAATAGAGTGCTTTCGAGGCATAAACTCTAACATTAGTGATATTACCATAATCTCCATACTTGGTTTCAATATTTAACAATCAAGTGACTAGTATGTCACACTTATACAATTTTCTCGTGGGATACGCTCCCACGACCTTCCGCACCAGGTAGCAAAGCTTGCACATCCATACCTCCAACCGTACAAATTCTGTAAAGAAAATCAAGAATCTACAAATCAATACACCATGCCTCTTACACAGGACACCGTTCTCAGGCGACACTAAGATGCTGCCGGCATACTTTGAACACCTGAAATCCTCCCTGCTTATTCGAGCTCGTGACATTCTTATCAACACCGAACCGCAACCTTGATCCTCAACTTCCAAATCCCATGCCGTTAACTGCACCTATCAAGCTACTACACGAGAGTACAAGAATTCATCATAACCCCTGAACTACTAGTAGAATAAACACTTCTTTGGTTAGAAACATTTCACTTAACTCATTTCAGAAGAACCATTGCAACACGCAACTCTATTCCCATACCGCAGAAAATACAAACCTCAAGTCGTGGTCTAAACTTCCATAACTCTTCCGGGATCAATTTACACATAACAGGGCCATTAGGATCAAATACCTCCAAAATCAATCAAATTATGGTGGCTGTCAAGCCCGCACGTACAACCACCAACCACCTGTATAACTTTACTCGCCGAAGGAACTGATCATTGCCACAATTATGCTAATTCAAACCATTACTAACCGACACGACTTCCTCCAATTTACTTTTGACTTGCCTTAGAAATAATAATAGCTCTATTAAAAAACATAATGAAACTCAATCAACACTCATCCCGAGTGACCGAAATCACGAGATCAAATCATCTCAATAACCATGAACCATCTCATACCCTCTTCATGCGCACTATAGCATCTCCAACTGGTGCACCCATTATGGAAAACCTTTTGCGAATTCGAAGCTGTTTCTCCCTTTTCTCCAATTCTGCCCCTCAGACCCAATGATAACATAGAAAATTCTCCAAGTATTTTTCACACTCTCTGCTACAAAATCCCGGTCTTCAGTCACATGACGAACCCAAAATCCTTAGACACCGCGTTTACATTCTTGAACCCATTAGAAACACTGTTGAGAGTCACACACCATGACCGGGTCCCAAATATAACAAAACTCCAATGCTGTGTTAGCACGTGAACAGTCCCAAGGAAGAAACCGGATGGATTCTTTTCCTTATACATCTCATCCACAAGAAGCATAAACTCTGAGTCTTCCCAAAACATGCACATAAACCGATAAGGCAAAATGTAGCATTCATTCATCAAGTTCTTTGCTCGAATTACCCCTGATGTTTTCTTGTCATAGTCATAAATAGTCCACCAATGCGCCAATTACCAGAAACCGCACAAGCAGAAAACCACACGATCCAATCGTAGACGGTGGGCTCCCCAACTTAGCCTTAAGCTACAATCACATAAATCTAGAACCCACAAAGATTCCTCCTTCTCAATTACTATGAGCTCGCACAGTTAACCCGCCAAATTCTCGCAATCTCATGTTAAACCTTTCATAAAATATTCCAAATTGTTAACCACAATCGCACATTCGACCTTCTGATAGTCAAACCATCTTCTTCAAGCGATCCAAGCTCATATCCTAGTACATGCCTCCCGCTGTGTAGAAAGTAGAACTCTTTGTAAAACTTCATCAAGAATCACGCGACATCTAACCTGCTCACAGGAGATAGCCCACCTATGAAATTCCATACCAACATCTTCCAACGACGCTGCACTAGGTACAATTGCCACGAAATCAGCAAACCTTCCTGAGCCCATGCTCGTCCACCAGCTGTAAAAGTCTATTCATTTCCCATTGACATCAATTGAATTTCTGACAATACGTTCCAAACTCGAAGTCACGTTGCATCCAAAAATGATAATCATGTTTTCACACCCCTCTTCATTTCAAGCAAACTCCTCTCTGTCATATTCAATCTTCCTCAGTACAATAGCCGCCGTCCCAAATGAAATTCATAGACTTAGTCATTGACCACCATGATCCCCAAATCGCTCTAAGATTCATCAAAGTATGTGGCTATCTTATCAAAGAATCTGTATGCTACTATAGCACTCCCACTTCGGTTAAACCATCTCCTTTAAGAAACTTCTTGACCTTTATTTTTCATACTTGACCTACTAACAATTCATCCACTGCGAGACACCTCCCACCATGCCCTTCCTCATCTTTCGCTGCCCAAATACTGCCTCAAATCAAGATTCCATCTATGTAGCACCTGAACTAATAATTTGCTACCAACTCTAAGCCTCCTCGAAGATCATCTTTCTCGAGCCATCAGCATTAGCAACATCGATTCGATTCAGAAACCTCTACACTCCACCATCTCGGACAATCGCTTCTCAGGCACCAGTTCACCACACCCCCCCCCCCCAAAGGCAAATCAAAGAAGACCATAACACTTACGAGCCTTAATGCATTTGAACAAGGACGACGACACCACATCACAAATGAGAATTCCACCACGCTCGAAAATGTCAAGTCTCGTTGCTCCATCTACCGAAGCCTGAACATTTATAGTCCGATTGCCTTTCCTAAATGTTGAACCTCTAAACCATGAACCGAGTAGTCCTCCTTTCGTGTCATTCATTGTTGTGACTCATAAATAAGTACCTTACCATTTATACCAACACTGTGCGATAACCACTTATGAACATCATAATGCACCGTGCATAGCTGCGTAACCCTAGGAAACACTAATCATTACGCTGAAATGACAGAACATCCCTCCACGAGACGACGACAATAGCCTAATCAAATACGCTAGGAGAAACATCATGCACCATATCTGTAGTACCATTACAACTCCTCAATGCCCAATTGATAACAAGCGCTCCACGTCGCATAAGATTGATTAGGAAGTAAATGAAGGCATAAGCTTCGATGGAATCAAATCGGTCGATGAGGAATCAAGAAGGGAAATGCTCCTAAAATCCTTGTAGCCTCTCGAAGATAACTATAGACATCTCCGTACCGATCCGCAAGACTCTACTAGGCTTGCTCATGACTCATGAGACCCAAGTGAACCTAGAGCTAAGATACCAAACTCTCACGACCCAATTTCCCATTGTAGGTCGTGATGCCGCCCAATATCGCCGTTAGGCAAGCCAATAGTGAACTATCAATTCAATTATTCATTTTATTATTTTTAAAATCATAATTCTTATTAAGTAAAGGATTCAATGCGTTTAAAAATCATGAATACTTAAAAATATTAGCAAGATATAAAATAAAAGATGACAATATCAAGCCGAACCATAAACAACCACTAGAGTATCCCAAAACCCGGTGTCACAAGTGCATGAGCTTTTACTAAGGAGTACAATAATAATACATCGTTTGTCTGGAATGTATATAAGATAGGTTAAAGTAAATAGTACGATGGAGACTCTATGGGTTGCGATACATAGCCTGGAATGCAGCTTACCATAAAGTATCCTCAGCAGTTGCGCCTACGCGACAAGATGACCACCAAATAAACCTGTCAGATCCTGCTTATTTAGTGTAGAAGTGCAGCATGAGTACGTAAATCAACGCGTACCCAGTAAGTATCTAGCCTAACCCTAGAGAAGTAGTGACGAAGGTTCGACATCGACACTTACTAGAGATCCAATAAAGCAATATGATAAATCATAAGCAGATATGAAGCACAACAAAAATAATGGGGTCAAACTTTAAGTTACATAATCTTCCAAAAGTTTTTCTTAAAGATATAAATTTCCCAGTCTCATATTCTATCTCAACAGCTCAGATGTATCAAGTTCCAGTATCAAACGAATAAGGAATACCATATAAAATGCCAGGCATCAGTGGAAGGATAATCTCGTGAATATTCGGACTGCTAGCGATATAACACACAATTATGCCGAGGTGGCACGGCCCGATCCAGAATAATATGTACACTGCCGAGGGTCGACCAACACAAACCATAGATGCATCTATTATACTGCCGAGACGTTCGGCCCGCTCCACAAGAAAGGAAGAAATTTATCGAATTATGAGTCACATGCTTACAACATAGATACAGTTGCATAATATTGAATATACCCCTTTACGTTTATCAAATATATTGGCAATAACTCAAGGTGATAAAAATCGGCCAATTATATATATGTTTCTAAATCAATTTCAATTATAATTTCAATTAATTAAGCTAGCAAAATGAGTCCAAACAATTAAAATATTACATGATAAAGTCCTAAGTCTACCCGGACATAAACATGCTTTAGCTACGTACGAACTCTCATCACCTTGTCCATACGTAGCACCCACAACTAGTAGCACATAACAATTACATCACCTAGGGGGTAGTTTCCCTCTCACAAGGTTAGACAGGAGACTTACCTCGATCCGAAGTTCCATAACCGGCTCTAATGCCTCTGCAACTCCTCGATTTAATGCCAAACGATCTGAAACTAGTCAAACAATGTGCAAACTAATGAAAATGCACTTAATACTCATAATTAATCAATTTATAACAATTCCCAATTTCGCTTGAAAAGTCAACAAAGTCAACCATTGGGCCGATATGCCCGGATTTCGAAAATATTTGAAGATAAACTTCACCCATGATGCCACGAACTGAAATATATGATTTATTACAAATCCATGTCTAATTTCATGGTCAAAAGCAAAAAATATAATTTCTAGGTTTTTATTCAAAATCCCAAAATATTCCACAAATTTCCATGTTAAATCCTTATGAAATCCATGTAATTATCTTACAATATGTAGGGAATTACTTAACTCGCAATAGGTGATGAATATCTCCCCTTGAAGCTCTCTAAAGGTCGTCCAAACAAAGAGAGAAATGGAAGAAATGAGCCAAAACCCGAAATACATTGAAGTCTGCCCAAGCCCTTCCTCTTCGCGTCGCGGGAATACCTTCGCGATCGTGAAGGCCAAATTCAGCTGCCCCTAATTTCCCTCTGCGCAAACATGAAAAAAGCCACACGATCGCAAACCTCTTCCTGATCAGCCTATGAGAAAGTGAGCCCAGCTCCGCGAACGTGAAGGCCAAACCTTCATGCCTCAGACCAACGCCTTCCGCGATTGCGAACATATCCCTACAATCGCGAAGAACAACTTTGCCAGCTCCCAGTCAACATTACAAGATCGCGAGCCTATCTACACGATCGCGATGAACAGCCCAAAACTTTCCAATTGAGAATTTTCTATCTGAATCAACTCTAAACCTCCAAAAATTCGATTCCGACTAGGCGTACAAGTCGTATAACATGAAGTGAATCTATTCAAGGCCTAAAACTGCTGAACGATGCTCTAGAGCTCAAAATGACTGGTCAGGTCATTACATCTCCCCCACTTAAACATACATTTATCCTCGAACGTGCGTAGAGACATACATGAAGTGACGAAAAGGTGAGGATAATGACTCTGCATACCATGCTTGGTCTCCAAGGTCGCCTCCTCGACTGGATGTCCCCTCTATTAAACCTTCACTGAAGCAATATTCTTTGATCTCAACTTCTGGACTTGTCTCTCCAAAATAGCTACTGGCTTCTCAACATAAGTCAAATCCTTTTCCAATTGAACTTAGCTGAAATCGAATACATGGGACGGATCACCATAATACTTTCGCAGCATGGAAACATGGAACAATGGGTGGACCGCCGATAGGCTGGTTTGGGAATACAAGCTTGTAGTTCACCTCACCAACTCTCTCAAGGATCTCAAAAGGACCGATATACCTAGTGATCAACTTGCGCTTCTTCCCGAACCTCATCACACCCTTCATGGGTGATACCCAAAGCAAAACCCTCTCTTACACCATAAACATTACATCACGAGCCCTTCGATCAGCATAACTCTTCTATCTAGACTGTATTGTACGAAGCCACTCCGCAATCAACTTGACTTTCTCCAAGGCATCCCGAACTAGATCAGTGCCCAACAACCTAGCCTCATCAAACACAAACCAACCAACTGGAGAACGTCACCTCTCCCATATAGGGCCTCATGAAGGGCCATCTGAATACTCGATTGGTAGTTGTTGTTGTAGGAAAACTCTGCAACCGGCAAGAACTGATCCTAAGAACCCCCGAAATCCATAACACAAGTGTGTGGCATGTATTCTAAGCTCTAAGTGCGATCGGACTGTCCGTCTAGGGTAGAAATGATGTACTCAGCTCAACCAGTGTGTGTAGCTCAAATGTGATGTAAATTGCATGCTACGATCAAAGATAATGGACACCGGCACACTATGTAGACAAACAACCTCACGGATATAGATCTGAGCTAGCTGCTTTGAAGAATAGGTAGTCACCAGCGGGATGAAATGTGCCGACTTGGTCAGGCTATCTACAATAACCCATACTACGTAAAATTTCTTCAATGTCCGTGGGAGCCCAACAACGAAATCCATGGCAATATGCTCCCATTTCCACTTAGGAATCTCAAGTCTCTGAAGCAAACCGCTCGACCTCTAATGCTCGTACTTTACCTGCGGACAGTTCAAGCACTGAGCCACATACTCCACTAAATATTTTTTCATTCTTCTCCACCAATAGTGCTGCCTCAAATCCTGATACATCTTAGCGCATCTGGATGAATGGAGTACCGGAACTGTGGGCCTCCTCAAGAATCAATCTCAGTAACACCCCGTCATCACCAATAGAAAACTCCTTGGCATCATGGTGCTGCACTGTGTTCTTAAGGACAAGCAAATAGGGGTCGTCATACCGATGCTCTCTTATGCGCACATATAAATAAGACCGAGAAACCACGCAAGCAAGAACCCGATCAGGCTTCGAAACATCCAGTCTCACAAACTGATTGGCAGAAGCCTGAACAACCATAGTTACTGCCCTCTTTGCTGCCGGTAAGTATGCAAAACTACCCATACTCTCCGCCTTTCTACTCAAGGAATCAGCCACCACATTCTCCTTCCCGGGAGTCTTTCGGCAACTCTAACCATCTCCGCTGCCGCAAATTGAGATCCTACTGCTTGAAAAGATACTGGAGTCTCTGGTGGTCAGTATAAACCTTACATGTGACACCGTATAGATAATGCCTCCAAATCTTCAATGCATGAACAACTGCTACTAATTCCAAGCCGTGAACCGGGTCATCTAGTAAAAGGTGCAGCAATGGATGAGAAACCCTGATTGAAACAATGATAATATCCAGAAACCGAAGGAAACTCTGAATCTCAGTAACTGAAGACGGTCTGTGCCGACTTTGAACTACTTCAATCTTCTTCGCATCTACCTTGATCCCCACATTCCACACCATATGACCCAAAAATGCCACCGAATCGAGCAAGAACTCACACTTTGAGAATTTCGCATATGACTTCTTCTCTCTGGATACGATTGGAATACACAGTTCATCAGGTGGATAAATGCAGATGGGGCGTTGGTCAGCCTAAATGACATCACTAGAAACTAGTAGTGACCATACTGAGTTCTGAAAGTAGTCTTCAGAATATCTGAATCCTAAATCTTACACCGATGATACCCCGACCTCGAATCAATCTTCGAGAACACTCTGGCACCCTGAAGGTATAATCCTTCTTCCTCACAAACAAAACTGAAGCACCTCAAGGCGAAACACTCAATCGGATGAAACCCTTATCAAGCAACTCATACAGTTGTTCCTTTAACTCCTTCAACACCACTTATGCCATATGATATGGTGGAATAGAAATGGGTGAGTGATCGGAACCAAGTCAATACCAAAATTGATATCCCTATCGGGTGGCAAACCCCCAAGGTCTACTGAGAAGACATATGGGAAATCTTTCAATGCTGGAACTGACTCAACGGTAGGAGTATTAGCACTGACATCTCTTGCAAAGGCTGGATACGCTTTACACCCCTTCTCAACCATATTGTGCCTTAAGAAAGGACACAACTCTGCTAGGAATATAATCCAATGTACCCTCCACTCCAACCGCGGCAAACTGGAATAGCCAATGTCACAGTCATGGCGTGACAATCCAGAATACATGCCCAAGATCACGTTAAAGTCCACCATAATAAGCAGCAATACATCAAATCCAGTCGTAACCACCAATAACGACTAAACATGATCGATAAACATGATCCACAATAATAAAATATCATATAGGCATGGACACATATACAAGAGCACTCAAATAATCATGAGATATATCCAAATATGGAGCAAAGTAAGATGACACATATGAATACGTGGATCCCAGATAAATTAATACTGATGCATCCCTATGACAAACCGAAGCCATATTTGTGGTGACAGCATCTAATGTAACCGCCTTCATCTTGCTAGGAAAAGCATAGAAACGAGCTTGGACTCCTCCTCTAGGGTGACTTCTACCCGCCTGACCTCCATTTCCAGCAGGTGGGCAGGTGGAGCGGCAACTAGAGCAGCAACCATGGCCTGCGAACCCTATGAACCATGTAGAATTCCTGGAGCCTATGATGGCTGTGGAGGTGCACCCCTCCTAAGTATGGGGAATTCCCTCACCATATGTCTGGTATCGCCACACTAAAAGTAAGCTCTCGGTGGGCCTGGCTGCTGAAATTGACCTTAGTCTGGTCGGCTAGACTGACCACTGAAGGCACTTTGTGTAGGTGGTGCACTAGACAGCTGAGCAAAATGCAAAACCTAAGACCTCGGAATAGCTGAAGAACTGCTAGTAGCTTGAAGTGCCAAATGAACTGGCCGACCCATATAGCCTCTGCCATGACAGGCTGCAACTAGAACGAAGACACAATTATATGCTCCAGAATATCGAGGCCTCTTAGCCTCCCCATCCTCTCTCCCTCAGCCCCTCATACCCTTCAGCCACCGAGTGATCTCTACCACTAACTAAAACGGAGTATCCATCTCTAGATCTCGAGCCATGCTCAATCGAAGGCCATAATCGATCCCCTCGATGAATCTGTGGACTCGCTCTCTAGCTTTAGAAACCAAGGCAGGTACATGTTGAGACATCATAGTGAATCTGATAGCATACTCTGCCACTAACATAGTCCCCTAACGCAGCTGCTCAAACTCTCTGCGCCATGCATCACGAAGGGCCTGGGAACAAACTCCCTCAAGAACATCTCTAAAAACTAAGCCCAGGTGAGTGGGGCTGCATCAGTTGGCCGACCCTCCTCGTAAGCCTGCCACCATCGATATGGTGCTCTTGACAACTGAAACATAGTAAAAGCAACTTTGCTCACCTCCACAATACCCATGGTGCGGAGAATGCGGTTGTTGATACCCAATTATGTCCTCATTTATTATAAATATCATATGTACTTTCAAAATATCATTTTGCATCATCACCAATTTACAAGAGTCATATAATTATTTTTTATAATTTTCCATAATTTTTTTAAGGCTTTAAAAGTGATTTTCTTGCATTTAAATTATTCAAATACTTATTAATTATAGTTTCAAATTATTTTGTGATGACTTAATCGTCCAAATTTATTATTTACACTCACATATATGCTTATAACTTTTTTTGCTTCATTTCACATAATTAAATTTTGTGTTTTGAGTTATTTGTATTATTTTGCAATAATAGCTTATATTCTATACATAACTACATTATTTATATTGTTTTTACTAAAATAGCATTGTTTTATAATTTTATAATGTTAAGCTATTATTTCTCAGTATTTTACTGCATAAATAATATTTGTATTATTTATTAATCACTTTTATAAATTATTTTAAATAACTTTTGCATATTTAATTTCATAGCCCAATCCTAAGCCAATTTTTGGATCAAAAGTTGGCCCAAACCTTAGCCCAATCTACCATGGCCCAAACCGAAAGACCCCTTTAATTATAACCTGATCGTGACCCGTTCTACGACCAACCCCTCTTCTCCTCTAATCCTGGCCATTGATCTCAAATGATCAACGGTCCATAACCATTCCCTTCTTTTAATGTCCCTCGCCCAAAACCCTAACACCCATTCTTCTGAGACAGTCGCGCTCAAATCCTCTCATTCTCTCCTGTTCTCTAGGAAACCATAGCAGCCTCCCCACCCAAATCCTAAGACTATACGTAAAACGATATGAAGATCTTCAATATTTTCCTTCCTTTTTCAGTACGCACAATATTTCTTTCCCATTGCTTTGGTATTGTTCGTTTGTCACTGATTTATTTAAGAAAGCTAATATTTGAGAGGTCCCTTTAGCTTTAAATTATGGATAATCACCAGGTTATTGACTTGATACACTCAATAACTAGGTTACATAGGTCCGATTCATCAAGATCTCCAGCTATTTTTGACACCTTCTCAAATTAAGGTTTGCTCGATTTTCTCCTAAATTAATTCGGAATTGATTTTGCATGCTTCTCTTTCCTTATTTGTGTTTGAGTAAGTATGTTTCCTTGTTTGTTCATTCAATTGTTACTGCAATACAAACTCCCTTCCACTGCTCCCCCTCTAAGTCTTAACGACTACTGCAACGATTACCACTTAAAACTACTGCTCTTGCTCTCTGACTCTCACTTATTCTACTGTTCTTTATTTTGATACCTTTGGGGGGCTGAAATCCAAGGCCCAGAAACCGATTGTTGCCCTTTCTCAGTGCGAGCATTGCTCGGGGTTCACTTGAAACCCTTAGGAACTCTGACGCACAGGGATTTTAGGTTTCTACTACTCTTTGCTGTTAATGATTGGAAGATACTAGGACTGTTTCTTCTTATTTGTTTGTTTGTTCATCTACAACTGGTAAGTGTCTTTGTCCCTAGAAATTTCATTCTCTTTCGTTTATGTTCATGGTCTGTACATCTATCCCACCTAAATTTTTGTGAACCAATAGGCTACTATATTACCCTACTATTTCATAGCTCTGAACTTTTCTAGCCTCTGAACTTGCCTAGCTTCTGCCTCTGATGTATGCATATTGTATGAGTTCAGCACGAATGATTCTCACTACCTCCAACATGTCTAACCTAGTGCATTTTTATGTGTCTGAATGTTTATACATGCTGCTCGTCCTGAGATGATCTCCCTACCTTATTCTGCATTCTTGTGATAGACTAATTCATGTGTTCTAGTTCCTATTGGATCATTCTTGTGTAACTTAATATACTACTAAAGTCAGTTCGCAACTATGCTAGCCAAAATGTGTTACCCTGCTAATTGTGAACTTTACTATGTGTTCCATGCCTAGTTTAATCCTATTTTGTTTAATCCCACCTATGGCTTACAAGGTAAACAATGTAATATCGAGCCTTTTCTCCTTTGTATGGTCTGATAATCATGTTTTTGAGGTACCTTGCCTACTATGAGTTATGGTATAGTTTAATCTTTTGTGTTATGACTGGTATTTAGCATGTTTCAGTCTCTTCATGCTCAATTAATGTTTTTCTGTAGACCATGTCCACCAACTTGTTTGGTTATGCCATTTTCATTATGTTCTCATGCTATACATCTTCATTTGAGGACTGTGCTCTATTCGTTCCTTTCAATGATTCTACTAAACTCTCATGTCTGAAGTTCTTTATGCTAATTCTGGACTATACTTTGCTTTGAAATATTAGTTGAAGTAGTTTGTTTTCCTATGGTGGTCTATCCTCACACGTTAGCCTCTGAAAATGCAAGCATGAACCTGCCTTATGCATGCCTTATGAACTTGTCAATTGAGGAGTTTATGAAATTGGTGGAAAAGGCTGTACTCTATTCTTGCATAAAAAGGATAGAAAACATGCCTATAGGGTGTAGGTGCTTTATTTGCTTGACATGCTCTATTTCTGCACACTGATAGAAAGCATGCCTATAAGAATCTAAGTGCTTCACTTGTTCAAATGCTCCACTTCTGTACGCTATTAGATAGTAGGCTTATAGGATTCAAATGTCATTGGTTATTTTCTCAATTTTCTCTATTGCTATGTGTTAGATATCATGCCTATAGGATTGCGCTATGTAATTGACACTAGTTTCTATTGATACTCGTCTAGATACCATGTCTATAGGGTTTTAGCTAGTAAATCAATCAATCGCTCTTATTGGTTGTAGCACACTGCTCATCTATATATCATGACCATAGGACCTCAATCAACTAATCCGTTACTTTGTTGCTTCGGTGTATCACCCACTGAGTTGACATGCTAATAGAGATAAAGTATTATAAAAAATAAGATTCAATTTTTATCCGTTTGAAATCCTGCCTATAGGATATCGTTACTCGTCTTAGATAGCATGCCTATAAATCAACGTCGTTAATCTTGGGCTTTCGAACAGTCTTATTACCTCACTGCACGAACAATGTAGATTTCATGCCTATAGGTTTGTAATACCTTTAATCTGCAAACCTGTTAGCCTAAAGTTGGAATGCTGCCTGTACAATGCTGGAAGTCATAATCACCTAGAAACCATGCCTATAGGAGCTACCAACTATAATGCTTCTTAATCCTGAAACTTTCTACTGCATAATCTGCTGCGTGCATTCACTATATATGTTGGGGGTCAACTTGAGCCTTTCTTTGCATTTATGTGAAGTCCTATATGTTCTGAATGTGCGCTGGTTTTATTATTTTTTGAGCATCCTAAGTAGAGTAAAGAACAACCTAATAGTAGGTCCAAAGCCTCCTGGACTATAGGCATCGGGTAGTGCACACATAAAACACGACCTAGAATTGAATTAGAGCGACTTTGGGTAAACAACTTTAACATCGGTTAGCAGGAGATAATGGTCTGTGCCCACTGAATAATATGAGCAAACCCTACCTTAGAGAGTTGCGAAGTATTATTTATGTATCACGGGGTGATCCTTTAGGCTAAAAAACTTAGGACTCCTCTCTTTATATGTTTATTTTTCACATTTAGTCGTCGAATATAGAATAATTAAGTTGTACCTTGCAACCTCTAAAGATTTGTATTAATTGTCTATGGTTTAATGGTTGCCTGACTTTCTTTGCACCTATTCATAATAGAGACTTTAAATTCCTTGTCCTCTTTCACTTATATGATCACTTAGGACAATTGTAAATTCGATAATACCACATACTTTAAACTTCGGCCGGGACCCAAAGTTGTGGACCTCGAAGAGTGCCTAACACATTCTCTTTGAGGTCATTTGAGCCTTACGCGATCTTTGGTGACATAGACCAGTTAAACATAGTCATTTGCCAATAGGTTTCCTAACGCACCTCAAAATCATTTGGTGGAGACTCTTCTCTTAGTACCCATTGAAAAGAGTTGTCACACGTTGAAAGCTGCTTTCGAGATAAAAAGGGGCGTGACGGCATGGCGAATCTGTTGGGGATTTACACTTAGGCTAGTACCATAACGAAGTTGACTTATGTTGATTATTTGAGGACATGTACATCCCTTCCCTTATTTCCCTTTATTTGTTTAGATCGTTATGGCATGTACATCCTTTCCCTTATTTCCTTAAATTGCTATGACATGCATATCCCCTCCCCTTAGCTCCATTTATTTGCTATAACATGCACATCTTTCCCGTCGTTGCTTTCATCTTGTTTGAAACTACTATATCATGTCTCTCCCGTCCCTATCTCATAGTTCATTTAATTATGTTCTCACATGTTTTGATGAGTTAAACTGACTTCTCTCTTTTGTCTTTCCCTTTTTCCTTTCTTTCTCCTGTCTATATTGTTTGTTGGTTTTACACACTTTCAACATATCAATATTTGTCAACGTGTTACTGTTTTGCATAAAGCATGCTCCCAATATCATACTTCATTCGTGCTTATTATCAACATAGAGGCGCTTGATGGGTGTCCGTGCTTTCCCTAAAAATACCCTTTTAAATCAGCAAGGATTATTTGTGGTAGACTAGTCGATCAACGGTGTAGTCGACGGTCCCGTGCCTTTCGCTCTCTAGTTGTTCACTTGAGAGTACCTGTCTAGACCTTTCTAGAAACCACACTTTGATTTGAAATGTACATACATCATGCTAAACCTAATATGGATTGGGATGTCATTGACGCATCTACCCGCTTAGATGAACCTTGTCCAAAGTCTAATGGGATTTCCATAATCCCAAAGAACATCATCGTATTATGTGCATTACTTGGAGAAAACATGTCAACATGCTGATCATTATTGCATAAATAGTCAAATCTAGAGGGGAAAAAGGCTAAATTTTATTTGTTGCAGAAAATGAAGTACAAAATCCCCAGGTTCGATATGGTCCAGAATATGCTGCCTTTGCTAATTGACTGGTGGAACAACCTTGCACCCTGTGACAGAAACCTTGTGAGGAGAGTAATGGGTAACTTGCCATCATTGCTGAACATTCGACCAAACAGGGAACCGATCGAGGCTGCTACCTTGTTCTAGGATGAGAAGAGAGCTATTTTTGGATTTGGCAATATAGAAATGACTCCTCTCTTGGAAGAAATAGGGGGTTTCGCCAAGTTACCATGGGATAGTCCAAGACTATTGGTGCCAGAAAATCGCACTCCACGCGGTTTTCTAAAAATGCTGGGTTTTAAGAAGAACGCATATTGGTCTGTCTAAAGAAATCGTACATCCCCTTTGAATTTCTATATGAGCATTATGGGAATAGCAAATTATATCGCCGTCATCATGAGAAGCTTTCCATCACCTCTTTGGTGTGGGTGCACCACCAGGTATATGTCTTCATAGTCTGTTTCTTGGGATTTTCGATCTTTCCAATGCAAGGGGGAATGATTCATACTCGGTTAGCGATGGTTGCCGGGACCTTAATGGAGGTTATCGAGGGGTAGAAGTACATTATCATCCCGATGATCTTAGTTGAGATGTGCCGTGCTCTATATCGATGCAAGCATGGGTTTAGGCACTACGAAGGTTGTAATCTCTTAATACAAGTTTGGCTGCTGGAACACTTTCAGATGGGTGATTATTGCCAGGAGCTTCTACGAAGGCCACTGAATGACTACATAGCCAGTCATCATCCAAAGAAGATGACATTCATTGCAAACAAGTTCGTAAAACCTGGAAATGTTGTAGGCTGAGTACATTTCTTCAGCAATCTGACAGACGAGCAAGTGCATTGGATGTTTGAATGGTTTCCTAGTAGTGAGTTCATCATTATGTCAAAAAGAACCACTCACTTACTACTGATCGAGCTGTGAGGCATCTACCATTATGCTCTTATAAGGGTAGTGAGGCAAGCCGGGAGGAAACAAGTCATACCTCGGGTTTCCAACATTGTTCAGTATAAAGCAGATTTTAATGGAGATGTCATCCCATTCAAGTTTGAAGCCCAAAAAATGTGGAACAAAAATATCATCATGGAAGGAGAGACTATTGAGCCAGACAGGTATCAAGCCGGCCATATGTACTACTATCTTTCATGGTTGAAGGACGACATAGCCGGGGACGTCAAACCGGGGGTCAATCTAAAAGATAGGATCATAGATGAGGTGGCTAAGGCATAGGTGAAGTATACGAGGCTACACAAAAGGATGTTCGAATATGAAGCTAAGCATCTGGAACAACATAAACTGAACATGGAAGCGATCAGAGAATGGAGGGAAATTGCAAATAAGTCGACAGAAAGGTTGGAACATCTAGAACAAGGACTCATGGAGCTAGAGGGGAAGATGAGAAAGAGGCTTTGGGATAGTCAAAGCATGGATCCGGATGAAGGAGGGAAGTTGCCAATGGCGTACTTGATACTCGACATGCGCGATTTGGGAGACGTAATTGATGGAGTCAAGAGAGCCAAGCATGGAGAAGGTCCTTCAATGACCAAGTGGACTAGGAGATAATGTTCTTTGTTGCTTTTAGATTAGATTATATTAGATTTTGACGTAATAAGTCTTAATGTCATTAGTGATTTTATAATTATCATTTTCCATTTAGTGAAAGATGGATTTGGCTTATTTTTGCACTAATGGAACGAAGCAAACGCTGGCATGAATTTTCTCCGAGTCTATGTGTCGCTTAGGTCTACCCCGGCCACAATGAGGTCCCCGAATTAGGACGCGAATTATTGCATGACCTTATGTGATAAATGCCTAAATATTGCAAATACTCTTTTAGTTCGTCTTACTGACTTGGTTACCTTTTGCTTTTGTTTTTCTTCTTTTTGCTTACTCCCATTTTCAATGGTTGGTTCGTGCATTCTGGCATCATTAGCTTACCACACCAGATCCAGAGGTCCTCTACCTCCTTATCCACCTAGTGGCCCGAAAGGAAATGACAAAGGGAAGATGGATGATCAAAGTGGTAATCGAAAAGATAATGCTACGATGATAGAGAATTTAGAAACCTCATATGGGAGAAGTACGCCAGGACACAATGAGTTGGTCTTACGTTTGGAATAGAAAATCCTGGAGTTGCAGGGTGAGCTTGAGCAGGTCCGAAGTCTGGCAAACATCTCCCTTACTCTAAATGTCCCTGACATCAACTAGCAAAACACAACCACTTAGAACCAAACACCATCGCAAAACACCCAAAACCAAAATCCACCACTCATAGCTTCACAAATTCCTCTCGCAATGCACCGGTATCACAATCCCACACCTCCTCAAAACCTTAACCCACCACCAATGCAAACCCCTCAACAACACCCCATTCATCACCCGACCCAGTATCTACAAACCACCACTTATCACACTCCTCAAAACGTACCACAACTTACCCCTAAACCCCCCCCCCCCTAAATTTCAATCAATGATCACCCAAATACCCAACATCCAGGAACTCATCAAGGCAACCTGATATACGTGGAAACCTTACCCCATACCTCGCAACAAACCTTATACATACCTGAGCCAACTGAGAAGGACTTGCTCATTCAAAACATGGAAGAGGAACTCAAGAAACTAACAGGGAGATTCCAAAGTGTTACTGGAGGGAAGGGTGTTGAAGGTTTAAAGTACGAAGATTTGTGTATCTAGCCAGATGTAGAACTATTGGAGGGTTACAAACCTCCTAAGTTCGAGATGTTTGATGGCACTGGTGATCCTAAGGTGCATCTGAGAACCTACCGTGACAAGCTTGTGGGAGTGGGTAAGAATTAAACAAATCCGCATGAAACTGTTCATGCAAAGTCTTACAAGAGATGCATTATCTTGGTATATCAGCCAGAATTCGAAGAAGTGGGCGAATTAGGTGAGCATGGAATTGGATGATGGATAGATTCAGGTTCAAAACAGAGAACGCGCAATACATTTTCTATATCCAGAACCTCAAGAAGAAGCTGACAGAAACCTTTTGCGAGTATGCTACTCGTTGGAGATTAGAGGCCGCCCAGGTAAGGCCGCCACTTGAAGAAGAACAGATGAACAAGTTCTTCGTAAGAGCTTAAGATCCGTAGTATTACGAAATGTTGATGGTCATCGAGAATCACAAGTTCTTAGACATCATCAAGCTAGGAGAAAGGATATAAGAAGGAATTAAGAGCGGAATGGTGACCAATTTTGAGGCACTGCAAGCCACGAACAAAGCCTTGCAATCAAGAGGTATCTCGAACATGAAAGAAGTAGGTGCCGTGATGGTACCTAGAGCCCTAAGTCTCCCCCTTACATACCAAACACCTCCACCCTTGTTTCAACCCTCACCTCCAAAATACCAATACCCTGCCACCACCTACCCTGCATACAACCCCCAACCTGCATATTACCATTCACCTTCTCTCTCCCGCAATAACTACCCAAAGCTATGAACAAACTATAACCGCATAAATCCAAGGCAATACACCTCAATCACTAAACCCATAGACCAATTGTGTGAATGACTAAAGGTTGCTGGACACCTCACCCCCATTCCTGTTGTTGCTGTTGAGAACCCTTCCCAATGGGTTAACCCCAATAAACTTGTGCCTACCACTCAGGCATGAAGGTTCATACCATTGAGGAATGCCACATGTTGAAGGAAAAGATTCAGACACAGATCGACACCAAGATTATACAAGCAAAGGAAGTCATGCCAAATATCTGTAATAACCCTCTCAGGGATCATAGGGGCGAAGGAGTGAATTTGATAGAACTGATAAGGAATGGGATCAAGAGGGGATCCATCTGACTTATTCGAGAGGTGGATGCTCCTAAAACATCTCATCTCACCCTCTTGCCGATTGTGGTGCAAACCCTGGCTCCGTTTGAGGTCAAAATAGCTACGCCTTTCTCTATGATGGTAGCTCCTACACTTTCTTATAAGTCTGATGCTGTCTCATGGGATTGTATGGAGGAGGCAAGAAGAAAAGGAAAAAACAAGATGAAGGAGACAGGTACTGCGCAAAGTATGACTAGAACTAGCAGAGTTTATACACCTGAGAATCTTTGAGGGACAAGCAAAGAAACCATATCTAAGCCATCTGTCGTGGAGACGGGCACCGATGATCTTTGGAGAAAGGTACATGCAATGGAGTACCTTGTTGTTGATCACCTAAACAAGACTCCCTCCTATATATCCATCTTGTCATTGTTGCAAAACTCAATGGTAAGTTAGCAAAGTGGCAGATATCTTATATCAAGGATGGACCCACTAAAATACATCTTTCAGAAACCCATGCCTAATGGTAAGTTAGCAAAGTGGCAGATATTTCTAAGTGAGTTCGACATCATCCATGTGACTCAGAAGGCGGTCAATGGACAAGCATTGGCGGATCACTTGGCAGAGAACCCCGTAGACAGAGAATACGAACCATTGAAGACATATTTTCCCGAAGAGGAAGTGTCTTTTGTAGGTGAGGATATTGCCGAAACATATGATGGTTGGAGGATGTTTTTTGACGGAGCAGCCAACTTAAAGGGAGTGGGCATTGGGCTGTCTTAGTATCATAAACTGGTCAACATTATCCGGTATCCGCAAAGCTCAGGTTCCCGTGAACCAACAACATGGCAGAATATGAGGCTTGCATCTTGGGACTCAGATTGGCCATCAACGTGAATATTCAGGAGTTGCTGGTGATCAGAGATCCAGATTTATTGGTACAACAAGGACTAGGGGAATGGGATACCAAGAACACTAAAATATTGCCATACCTACATTGCGTGCAATATTTGATCAAGAGGTTCACAAATATAGAATTCAAACACGTTCCGAGGATTTAGAACGAAATCGCAGATGCCTTCGCTACCTTGCCTTCCATGATACAATATCTAAACAAGAATTTCACCGATCCTATCCCGGTAGAGATTCATAAACAACCAGCTTATTGCACTCATGTTGAAGAAGAGTTTGACAGAAATCAATAGTTTCACGATATCGAGGAGTATTTGGAGAAAGGAGAATACCTAGAAAATGCCACACACACTCAGAAGCGCATGCTTCGAAGATTGGCCAACCACTTCTTTCAGAGTGGAGGAATTCTATATGGAAGAACTCCTTATTTGGGATTGCTGTGATGTGTGGACACCAAAGAGGCATCTAGATTGCTCGAAGAAATACACACCGGAACTTGCGGACCTCATATGAATGGTTTCTTTCTAGCCAAGAAGATATTAAGATCAGGGTATTTTCGGATGACCATGGAGACAGACTGCATCATATATGCTCAAAAGTGTCACCAATGCTGGGTACAAGCTGATATGATATTAGTGCCGCCCAATGAACTCAATGCAACAAGGTTCACCCAGGCCCTTCTCTGCCTGGGGCATGGATGTCATCAGACCAATTGTGCCTGCTGCTTCAAATGGACATAGGTTCATTTTGGTGGCTATAGATTACTTCAAAAAATAGGTCGAAGCCGCTTCCTACAAAGCTATGACTAAGAAGGTCATAGCAGATTTCATTGGGGATCGTATTATTTGCCGATTTGGAGTACTGATATGCTCAAATTACACCTTGAGAATAGTGTAAGCGATCGATGTCAAATATAATAACCTAACAAGGTTGGGGTCGAATCCTACAGGGAATAGGTGTGAAACGATTATCTAATTAATGTAATACTTGACTAAGTCATAATTCTGTCAAGTAACTCAAATAGAACAAAAGAGTGTTGACTGTATGAGTAAATGAAAACTGAAAACTAATTGTAATAGTATGAATGTGAATAATATGAATTTAAGAAACCAAGGTTGTGTCCCCCTTAATGTAGTAGAATGTTCTTGATATTAATATTGAATACCTTTCTTGATTTACTATCCAATATTTCCCAATAATTGGATAATGTATCCTCTCTATGATTCTCCCGAATACAAAAGAGTTATGCTTAAGAACAACCAATTAAAAGCCAAATTAAAACCTACTTATTCCTAACCGATTTTATTAAACAAGGTTTAAAGCCTTGAGTCTTTGTTATTTATTTCTACCAACTTCTATCCCACTTTTCCAAGATAAGATAGAGTTTATTGGCGTTCGTTAATGTTTGCAACCACTAACGATTTATTTAAGAACAAGAAATAAATAAATATCAAGCTTTCTTTGAAATCATATGCAATATCAAAATCTCAACAACATTCTACCCATCTAGGGTTCACAACCTCAGCGTTTGAATTTAGCTATTCATGCTGAAAATTGAAGAACAAAGAATAGTAATTGATATCATCTTACAAAAATAGAAGGTATTTGATCCCCAAAAGCTTCTAAGAATTCAACTAGTTAATTGCCCATACTTCGTACTCTAAATTCTGACAAGACTGCCTTCACAAAACCCTATAAAACCTATTTATAGAGGCCCAAAACTCGAGGCAAATTTCGGCATGATTTGCCCCTGTTGTGATAATGCGGACCGCATTTCTGTCGCAAAACAGAAATGTTGTCCGCAGATCATCATCGCCTGTCGCAGATTCCACCAGACAGTTTTGCTCTCATCGCGTTTTGATTTGCGGTTCGCATATTGATTATGCGATCGCGAAATGCGATCGCATTCTCCACTCTGATTTTCACCCAGAACTCTGTTTGTGTTTGCGATTGCACCTTGATATTTCACGGTTCACATTCCTGTTTTGCAATCACATTTGCGACCGCATTTTCGACATGAAGATTGGCCTAGAGTTCTGTCTTTGTCTGCGATCTACTTGTGAAATATGCGGTCTGCATTTTCTGTTTGCGACCGCATACTCGCATATGCGATGCTCTTAACTTCTTTCTTGTCTTCAGCTGGCTTTTTGAACTATTTTCCGTACTTCTGGGTCCTTACACTCGATATACTGCAAATACACTAAAATTACGTAAGTATCATGAGAATTTGCACATAAAACAAGTTAAACTTTAAGCAAGTAGTATCAAAATGTGCCGAATTACCCGGCACATCAGAGCACTAATAGACTCTTGCTTGTCCTCAAGCAACTAAAACGATACTATCCTAGTTTAGTCTCTACTTATCAAACATGAAACAATACTGACCATGGACGGTGTTTGTTGTTAGTATCTCAAGTATAACTCTTTGAATATTGTACCCTCCTTGAATCATCAATATATTCAAGGGTAACCAATCAGTTAGTGAACTTTGAGCCTCAACAAAGTAACTAAAGGCTACCTTCAGCTGAATACACCTATGCTTTACTCAAAACTCAACTTACTATCAACCTAGCAGTGTATGTGCCCTCACTGGAAAGAAAGTCCCACTCTCACAATATTTATCATAGCAATACAAAGGGACTAAAGTTCAAGTACTCTCACTCTTAGAACAAAATTTCAAGTGTCACCACATGCCATACCATAGGCTTGCCCTTATTTTAATTCGTCACCTAGTTATAAGAACGCTCGATTGGAGATCACATAAGGACTTTGTAAGCTTGTAATTTCGGTTTAAGGAAGGGTAGGATATATATTTAGATACTAGTGGCTACTTCCCCCTTGAACACTAATTACGTTCTTCTTTCTTTTAACCTTTGGCTTCTTTTCAACCCCATAGCCTTAATGGCGTTAAGTTCCCACATTGGACTCACCTTACATACCTCTCTAATCTATTCCAAAGCTCCATTATTGCCAATACATACATACTTTTTTTTTCAAATTCTTTTTTTTCCTTTTCTCTTTCTTTTTCTTCTTTGGAGCTTTCATAAATTCACATTAGCGCTTTGAGGTATGGGTTCCCACCTTCATTTCACAGCCTTGTCCATTTCCATATTGACCCACACCCCCAACTTAAACTTTTAGCCATGTTCTCAATGTTCAAGGAGGAACGGGTTCAAAAGAGATCATGTTTTACGAATGGGACAGGTTTGTAATGTGGAGGCCAAGAAAAAGGCTAAAAGGCTCAAATAGGGTACTAGTGATATTAATTATGCACAGGTAGGCTGAAAAGGATAGAAAGGTTTCATAAATAATCAAATAAAGCCTAAGATCATTTCTCTAACTTAGTGTACATATAATAGGCGTCGAAAAACCAAGCGGGCAAGTTCTAGATGGCAGAAGTGAACACAAGAACTATTTAAACAAGGAGCTCACACACATTGGCACACACACTGTTCGGTTAACATAGTTTACAGCTTTAGAGTTCACATTTGGTCACTCGAGGCTTTCCTCATGTATACATACACGATTCTAGGTAGACCTAGATTTATCGAGTGAGCCTCAAATTCACATAATTGATTTGTTAGGAAGGGTATAATCTACACACAGATTTACATACTTGATACTGAACAAATTTACCATCCCGGTCAATATATCTCATTTTCATAAACCCGGTTCTACTATTACACCCTTGAAAAAGAACCCGACGGAAGAAAAAACAAGGGGATTTTATTTAGGAACTTCATTTCACTAACTATTTAACTACAACAGCATATATTCATAAGTCATTTATCATTACTACATAATGTACAATTATCAATATCACTAAACATGCCCAGAAAGAAATCAAATGCACAGATACACAGATAAGGCTACCACCCCCAACTTAAAACATGTATTGTCCCCAATGCATAAAATATAGAGTGCAAGGGGCTCCCTGGGGCGCATTTGTGCGAAGAGAAGCAGTAGCTTAGGTCTCCTTCGGAGCCGTAGGAGGGCTGTGGGGCTGATCTGGAGCAAGTGGTGGGACCGCTGAGCTGCTCGCTTCTTCCACTGGTGGCTGTATGGCTGATGAGTCTGCCCGGGCAGCCACTTCCGCTAGCCATTGCTGAATGGCCCTTTCAATGTCTGCTTGCTCTTGTACTTCCTCCACAGTTGGCACAACAATTGCCTTGCCTTTATCATTAGGGTCATCACCTCATCAAAACCAGAACTGGCCTCCTCTGATTCTTCCCCTTTGAATTCTGATGACTGCCCCAAAGTATCATCATCAGTAAGATCTACCTATATTGGAGGAGGGGGAGGCTAAGAAACTTTAGCAGACGAAGGTGCGATGTCTGATATTAGTGCCGTGAAGTCCAGGCCCAAGTCTGGTGCAGCAATGTCAGCACCCTTGTCACCCATTATAGGAAGGAGAGATGATATGTCGAACTCCAGATTTTTCATCTTCTGGAGGTCGGTCTTCATGGATTTTACTTCCTCCGCCAGCTGGGGTAAACCCCTCACCTCACCTCTTTCAATCTGTTCAACCCTCGACTCAAGCTTGTGCAACCGATCTCCGAACACTAATTGTTGGTGTTGGAGAGCGGTCACTGACGTTTGCATCGGAGTCAAGGCCTGTTTAATCAGGTGGGACAATGTTTTCAAGAGTTGGTCTACCTTTGAATTTGCATGATGTGCAATTAGACCGAGTCTTGAAATGGTTGGCATTGCTGAGGCAGATGGACTAGTGGTAGATGGGGGTGCAGTTTCTTCAGCAGCAGTGGAGGTTTCGGTATCTTGGGGAGAAAGGAGATTTTGGGAGTCAATGTCCTCAATTGGGGTCACTGGTGGGGCAACCGAATCACTTATACGAGTGATATCAATATCTCTCGTAGACCTACCGAGTTTGTCTTGTTGTGGTAAGAATGGAACATTCACCTCCTGGCAGAGGGTTGTGATCAAACTCGGGAAGGGAAGTAATATGGCCCGCTGCGTAGCCCGGATGCCAATTTCCTAGTAAATAAGGCTCCCCACATCAATTTTAATACCAGTCATAATACAGGCAATTAGAAGTGCCTTCTCAATGCTGATATCCGTTTCATTCCTGGAAGGTATTAAGTGGGAGGCGACGAAGTTGAGCCAATATTTGCCTTCCCGTGTGAGGTCTTCTTTGTAGATTTTCTTTCCAGGGTTAACCTAGGCAGGAGTTCCCTTGGCAATTACGGACGTTATCCATCCACGCGCGTGTTCTCTATTGGAGTACTTTGCGTCGTACTCAGCTGTGCTCGATTCCCACGCGGGAAAGTAAAGTTCATTGATATGCTCACTGTCACAAAACATAGCCTTACCCCGAACGTGGACGATGCCGGTGAATATTCTGTTGCATCTATGATACCCTGTTCGTGAAGCTCCGTAAGACGCATAAAATTCCCAGACCATTGACTCATTATATTACTTGGGGTCCGTAGTGAAGTACTCCCATTTTCTTGTTTTGATGTTTTCAAGAATATGAGGGTACTGGTCCTGTAGCCCGTTCAAGCTTAACTTTTTCTCCCCCAAGATTCTTCTCTTTGTTAGCCCTTCCCTGAACAAGGATCTTGAACCTTCAACCCCAAATCGAAGCTGAAGGTCATCGGCTCGTTTCCTTCGGGCCTCAGCCACTAAATCAACTTCTGGTACGCATTCCTCCTCATCAGACTGGGAGGTGCTAGGCACAGTTGATTCCACTCTTGCCCGTTTGGGTTGTGCTGAGGTAGAAGCGGATGATGGCCTTCTCTTTGCAGAGTGCTTTTTGGCTGCCATATCTGCATAAGTGCGAGATGTAAGTGACATTATCATCATTTGAGAAAAGAAAAACAGGAAAAATGACCAAAGAGTTATAGAAATGCGGCGTGGTTTGTGGTTGCATACCCACTATGCGAACCGCAAACACGTCGCATTCCTATGCTTGACAGTTAGATGGCGTTCTGCGGCGGATTTTGCGAATCGCATAACCGCTATGCGAATCGCAAGCCCATCGTAGATTACCTTCGTGCATAAGCCTGTTGGATACACATAAATGCGATCGCAGACTCGTCGCAAAGTGAGATTTGCGATCGCATATTCACCGTGAAGTTCACCTGTACTAACCAAATGTCCTGGCCGTGTTTGCGGTGGGATTGCGGTCCGCATATCTATTATGCGATTGCAAAATCAACGCATATGTTGTCTTCCTCAGACACCTAGGGTTTATGGATGCGGTCAAAGTGCGGTCCACATTTTGATTTTGTGGACCGCAAATACCTTAAAATATACAAGTATGTCCATCCCTCAAGCAAGAAAACCCTAGGTTTCTATCTTCCATCCCAAAGAATCGAAAAACTTCAATGAAACATTAATCCTAATCTTGCAAAATTACACTTTAACAAGGAACAAAGGTCGAACGTACCTTATGAAGAAGATTTTAGGACTTAGAACAACTGTTAATCAACTCCTTGGTGTTTGGTAAGCTTGCCCGTTACTTTTTCGATAATGCCCGTCGGTGATGTTTCTCTGTTACCGTTTTCTCTTCTCTTTTTGTTTGTTTTTTTTTTTTTTTTATATATATACACTTAGACTGAAGGATTTATAAGAGGAGGGAATGCAAACACGTACCTGGCAATTATGCGATGATTTAAGTTTCGCATAATGGAAATGCGAACCGCATAATAGGAGTCTTCACCGCATTTATATCAGACTTTTGAGCTGAATTCTCTGTCTCTCTTTGCGGTGAGAATGCGGTTCGCATAACTTAAATGCGAACCGCGAACTGTTGAGCTTCATCGCATTTATGCCAGCTATATTTACTCAAGTTTCTGCTTCAGTTTGCAGCACAAATGCGGTTTGCATATTTTAAATGCGATCGCATTTGCGCAGCATTTTTCACCTTGATGTTTTTCTGCAGTTTCAAGCACTCCTCTTCAATTCCTATGTCCTTTCGTCACATTCCTGCATTCTAAAACCCTTCAAATAGCCCTAAGTACAAATGTGATATTGAACTTTAAATAAAAATACAACACAAACAAAAGCAAATGATACCACACATGGGTTGCCTCCCATGAAGCGCTTGATTTAACGTCGCGGCACGACGTGGCTAAGGTGCCTCTGCAATCATTCCATGGTAGGGATTGGATCATCCTTTAGAGACAGCTGCTCTAACAAATGTTTCTCTCCATCTGCTCCCAAGTAGTGCTTGATTCCTTGCCCATTTACCTTGAAAGTTCAGAGCCCATCCTCCGATGCTAATTCAACAGCTCCAAAAGAAGAGACATCAACAACTTTAAATGGTCCAGACCATTTAGACTTCAGTTTCCCCGGAAATAGTTTTAGTCTTGAATTGAACAGCAATACCAGATCCCCTGCCTTAAACTCTCATTTTCAAGATCTTTTTGTCAAGGACGAATTTCATTCGTTCTTTATATACTGCTGCACTCTCATAAGCATGAAGACGGAATTCCTCCATTTCATTTAATTGTGCTAGCCTTAGAGCTCCGGCCTCCGCCCAGTCCATGTTTAATCTTTTTAATGCCCACATAGCTTTATGCTCGAGTTCTACGGGTAAATGGCACGCTTTTCCGAAGACTAACCGATAAGGGGATGTACCGATAGGGGTCTTGTAAGATGTACGGTATGCCCATAGAGCATCATCTAGCTTCCTTGACCAATCGGTCCTATTCGCGTTCACCGTGTTTGATAGAATGCTCTTTATCTCCCTGTTGGATACCTCAACTTTACTCCTCGATTGTGGATGATAAGGTGTGGCAACCTTATGCTTAACCCCATACTTATGAAGGAGACCTTTAAAGGCTCTATTACAGAAGTGCGAACCCCCATCACTGAGAATGGCTCTCGGGGTGCCAAACTGGGTGAAAATATTCTTCTTTAGAAATGCAGTCACACTCCGAGCTTCGTTTTTTGGTAAAGCAACGGCTTCTACCCATTTGGACACATAGTCCACAGCCACTAGGATGTATTTCATCTCACATGAGCTTATGAAAGGGCCCATGAAGTTAATACCCCAAACAT
>MCJB01017068.1:4722-21551 GCA_002018475.1 Nicotiana obtusifolia
ACGGAGGATGGTTTTATCGAGGGTGGGGGTGGGGGACAGCAGCTTTAGGTTAGGGATTTTGTATTGGGGATTTTGGGGATTTTGGGGGAAATGAGGAAGAAACCCGTTTTTGTCTGAATTAAAAAAAATTAGCGACCAAGTTGGCGACCGGAGTTGGTCGCTATATTAAAAAAAATTAGATTCACTATAGCGACCGAAGTTGGTCGCTACCTTCGGCAGTTAAATGTTTATATTTATATATATTATATGTTGAATTTATAAATATTTATATTTCAAATTATCTGAAAATTCTGTGTAAAATTTATTATCATTAAAATCATGAGATTTCTATATATATTTATATATATATATATACACACACACACACATAGTGTGTAATACACTATACTATACGCTAAGTATAATATATTGATATAGTATAACGCTATACTATATATACAATATACAATACACTTAGTATATACAATACACTTAGAATTACAATACACTTAGTATATACAATACACTTAGTATATTAATCCCTTGTATTACAAAAGCGTTAACGGCTTATATTTATATTATTGTATAGAATATATATATATATAATAAGTGTATTGCATATACTAAGTGTATTGTATAGTGTATTATACAATACACTATACTATATATATATATATAAATAAATAAATCAATATATAATATAGTATAGCATATTGTATATATGAAATAACACTTAGTATACATATACACTTATATGTACATTTACTATATTATATATGTACATATTTATATAATATAATATATGTACATACACTATATTATATAAATATTTATTTTTATATGTACATATACTATATTATATATGTACATATACACTTAGTATATTTATATATTTACTATATTTATATATATATACTATGTTTATATATTTATAGATGTACATATACTATATTATATATGTAAATATACTATATTATATATGTACATATTTAATTATATAGTTTATTATACAATACACTCTATATATATCAAGTTATATATATAATATACTGTAACGTATATATATATATATATTTATTTATATATGTACATAAACTATATTATATATGTACATTTACTATATTATATATGTANACATTATATATATATATATATATATATATATATATATATATATCAAGTTATATATATAATATATGTACATACACTATATTATATAAATATTTATTTATATATGTACATGTACTATATATTATATATGTACATATACACTTAGTATATTTATATAATTAGTATATTTATATATGTACATATACTATAATCTATATGTAAATATTTATTTATATAGTATATTATACAATACACTCTATATATATCAAGTTATATATATAAGATACTGTAACGTGTGTGTGTGTGTATATATATATATAGTATAGTGTATTGTATAATACACTTAGTATATATATATACAATTCTATACTATGCACTAAGTATTAGTGCATTAGCTAAAAGTATATCGAACATAGCTTTTATATATATAGTATAATATAGTAGTGTATTTCATATACTAAGTGTATTGCATATACTAAGTGTATTGCATAGTGCATTATACAATACATCCTATATATATCAAGTTATATATATATACACACTTAGTATATGCAATACACTTAGTGTATATATATACTAAGTGTATTGTACAATACAGTATACAATACACTTAATATATGCAACACACTTAGTATACATATACATATATAACTTGATATATAGTACGCTATTCTATATATAGAGTATAGTATATTGTATAATACACTATACAATACACTTAGTATATGAAATACACTTAGTATATATACTACACTTAGTATTCATGCTTATATATGTATTCATGTTCTTATATATGTATAGTTATATGTATAGTTTTATATATATATATATATATCCGGTGTTATATATATTTATTCATATAAATGTATTATACAGTTTTATTTATATATATACAATACAATATATATATATATATATAATATATAACTATACATATGTAAGAACATGAATACATATATAAGAACATGAATACATGTATATATATATATATATAGTTATATATATATATATATAATGTATTCTATATAAAATAAATATATATAACTATATATATATATATCAAGGTAAAATATTAACAAATTAGCGACCTATTTTGGTCCCTTATTGCACCATAAAATTCCTTTAGATAAGCGACCAAAGATGGTCGCCAATTTAATTTCTTATTTAATTTAATATTCAACAATAGCGACCAACTTTGGTCGCTTATAGTACAATTTAATTTCTGATTAAATTTAATATTGAACAATAGCGACCAACTTCGGTCGCCTATGTCCCCAGAAATTTTCCCATCCCTGGGCGACCAACTTTGGTCACTAAAATTGAACGTGGGTCCAGTTTGGCGACCAAAATTGGTCGCTAGTTTTGAATTTTCTTTGACCAGCTTTGTTTGACCAGGCCGGTCAAAATGTTGAACAAAATTGCGACCACTGGGCGACCTATTTTGGTCGCTATTATATTTAAGTTTTTTTTTCAATTTTTTCGTCTATATTAGCGACCAAAATTGGTCGCTTTTTCTAGCAGACCAACTTTGGTCGCTAATCTTTGGTCTCTATTTTCCTGATTTCTAGTAGTGTTTCTCACACCCAACCATAGTGGCGGAGCTAGTTATAGGTGAAAAAGGGGATTTAATTGAATCCTCTTGAAGAATTACACTAACATATAAATAGGTTAAGAACGATTTTTTTGCCAATATTGTTGAATTTCCTTGGTGGCTTGACATACCAGAAAATTCTAGTGAAACAGTGAAGTGTGTTAAAAAATTACTTTAGAGGTCACAAGTTTAAATTTCAAGTGTGATATTTTTATTTTGAATGTCGCTGTATAAATTTCTAATTTCATCACTGTCCAAACTGACAATGTTATTCCTTAATTGCATAAATATATGAAACTTAGTATCAATCCATACGAGTATGATACTTTCTTTTGCATGAGATTTGTGTTGCATATTAATCTTTGTTTAAGTATGTCATTAAATATTTACCACAGATTTGTGTGTTTTTAAGGTAAATGTTATTTAACATTGACCGTATATAGCGTGTCATGACGATAATACATAATTCAGAACTAAAGTAGTTGTACTAATACATAACCTCATTATACAAGCGAGTAAATGAGCAAGCGATGGATGTCATCATAACCTAGAACGAACAAGTGAGAAATACGTTATCGTAAGTGATAGGTATTTTGTTTACTAATAATAGCTCTTAATATGCATGGTTAATATTCTACTAGTATTTTTTTGAATCCTCTTGTACAACTTCTCACGGTTACGCGACTATCCAACCAGACATTATTGTTCCTTAATTGCATGAATATATGAAACTTAAATTTTTCGTCTTAAATTTTTACCACATATTTAAGTTCTTTTACCAAATTTTATTTAACATTGATCATAAATAGTATGTCATGACAATAATACGTAATCACGTATTAAAGCTAATTGCCCTAACATGAACTCATGTCATATTAACTGAGAAAACGCTACGTTAATACTATCATAATCTAGAACGAACAAGTGAGAGAGATATCTTCTAAGTAAAAGAGAGAGCTGATGCAAAAGAGCATGAGCATTTTATTGATAGCATTCTTCTTTTTATACACAGAGAAGAGAATGAGATCCTATGAAAATAGACCAACACAAAAGGAAAATATATAAAGTAAATCAAAATGAATATTCTTGTGTCTGAGAATATCGAAACAAATATTATTGTGATTGAGAATATCACAATCAATCTTCAGTTTCCTTATTATGGCCCCCGCAAGTTAGGAGTTGGTGAAGCTACTCCTAACTTGATCAGATTGCGTCAAAAACGTGCTTTTGGCGGAGGCTTGGTAAGCACATCCGCCAGTTGATCTTCCGAGTGAAACATGGATTACTTGAATCTTCTGTTGTTGAACTTGATCGGTGACAAAGTGAAAATCAATGGCTATGAACTTCATTCGACTATGAAAAACTGGATTTTGGCATAAGTAACTAGTGCCCACATTATCACATTAAACTGTTGGTGTGCGAGATAGAGCAATATGAAATTCAGAAAGGAGATTCATTATCCAATTTGTCTCTGCGACAGCTCCAGCGGCAACACGATATTCTGCCTCAGTGAAAGATCTGGCTACATGTCACGATCCAATTTAGGATTGTGACCGGCGCTTAGGAGCAAGTGCTCCCAAGTAAGCTTCATCGGAAATTTTACAGAAAATTGGACAGAGTTTTCCCTGTTTTTGGACCATCCCAAAAATTTTCCCGTCTCAAATCAACAACCAAACATCCTAATATTATACCAAACAATTGACAACTTGTCAATTAACCAATACAAGTCTCCACCATAACTAAACCACCAACTAACCACTAGAAATACTAATTTATCTCCAACTTTGATAAATGAGAACGATACTCAACATAAGATTATAATAACGAAAGAATACGCATGACACTAAAATAATGATTATGGTGCGACTCTAAGAGTTCAATGAAAAAACCATAACAATAACTAAAATCTCTGCCCACGCGAACAAGTGCGAGGCTCACCGAGAAATATCAACTGTGCGCTCTAATTAACGAGATCCTCGCGTGCGTCAACTGCTGTATCTGTAAAAAAAATTAGCGGGGAATGAGTCGCTAGCTCAGTGAGTAATAACACTTAACCACAACCGTTCTTATTTGGGGACAAGTCAAAAACATGCTAGTATCTCAAAGAGAAAATAACATAAAAATGCCCTTTCAGAAACCATAAATAATTTTCAGTCTCATCACGCTTTTCTTGTAGTAAAATATAATTAACAATTCAGTAATAAGCTCGGTAACCACTGTATAATATCAGTATTTACATTTTGGGAGGTTTCAATGAACGGATCATGTAATCGGTACAACTGTGGACTTCTTTACCAGAAGTCATATATAACGGTAGTCCCTACTCGAGGAAAATCGGTAACGGTATGCTAGTTCTACCTTCCCACTAGCGAGGGCTATAACGGTAATCAGTAATTACAAGGTGCAAACGAACCCGCTGTTAGCTACGGGATCCTTCAATGTCTACTCCCATTTATACTTGTCTCTGTAATCCGTATATACTCGTAGAAACTATTTTAAAATAATATAGGGCATTTCAGTTCTTATCAAATCATATAATTTCCTTTCGACAACAGTAAATTCAAGTAATGGTAAAACAGATCTAGTGACAACCAAAATATTTAAAATCACGGTACTCATCTCAAATAACTATTTTGGTTTCATATTAGAGTAAAAGACTCGTCCCACATGCAACTCAAAATAGTCGGCAACATATTCATATTAAAAATCATGTGTAAATCATGCAAGTTATGAAAACACATATTGCGGTAAGATTACTAGTCACAATACTCGTTATGGTAAGATTTTCATCTGGTGGCTTCGGCCCTTTTATTTGTTATTTTATTTTATCTTTTTTTAAATCCTACTAGGCGAAGGACGCAAATTACCTTTTTGTTTTAGTTTGACTAGGTTTTCCTCTTTTTATTTTATTTTTATTTTATTAGTTTAATTTATTCTTTTATTTTTTTCTTTTTGTTTTGAATTTAAATTATTTTCTAAATGTCCAATATATCCTCACTTAAAATATTGGGGTATGACATTACAGTCCTTTGCTTTTTGGACGACCAACTGATGAGGTTTGAGCCAAAATAAATAACATAAGCAGAAGTAGAAGACCGATCATTCATCACCCGCCCAATCCGTATCGGAATAAATGTGTAAAGCTTTTTCTGATTGATGACGAAGGAGAAGAGCATAGTTGATTGTTTGCTTAAGGTATTGTCCGTAAACTGCGAGAGCCTCTTGACGGCAAAACTAATATCAGGCCGTATAAAAGCAAGATATTGGAGTTTGCCGATGACACTTCGATATTGTTTGGTGTCAGTAAGTGCAGAACCATCCTCAAGTTGTAGTGGTGTGGAGGTACTGAGAGGTGTGGAAACTCCGTTGCAATCATCCATACCGAAGTCTTTGAGAATCTCATGTATGTACTTTGATTGAGAGAGAAAAAGGTCATCAGCCAGAGGAAGTACTTCAACACCAAGGAAGAAGTTGAGTGAATCCAAATCTTTTAGTGAGAATCGAGCAGCAAGGATATCCATCAAACGTTGGAGTGCTTGAGTGTTATTCCCTATTATCATAATATCATCAACATACACAAAAAGAAACAGAGCAATATCCAATAAATAAAGAGAGAATTATCAGAATGAGCCTTGGTAAAACCTGATTGAACTAATTAAGAAATTTCTTAGTTTGTTGTATCATGTCCGGGGAGCTTGTTTGAGCCCATAAATGGCCTTTCGCAGATATCACACATGATTTGGATAGTCAGGATGATCGAAACTCTTTGATTGTTGCATGAAAACTTCTTTATCAAGATGTGCTTGTAAAAAGGTATTATTGATATCAAGATGGTGGAGCGGCCAGCCGTGGATCGTTAGAATGGACAAGACAACTCTAACGGTTGTTGGTTTGACGACCGGGCCAAAGGTGGAATCTAAGTCAATGCCTGGACGTTGTGTGAAGCCTTTGGCAATTAATCTAGCTTTATATCGATTAAGACTCCCACCCGCTTTATGTTTGACACGGAAAATCCATTTGTTACCTGTAACATTCTAATTTTGCATTGGTGGAACAAGGTCCCAAGTGTGATTTTTGAGTAATGCAGAAAATTCTTCTTGCATAGCTACATGCCTGTGGGGGTCCTTAACTGCATGTGAAACTGAACTAGGAGTAATAATTTTATTAGAAATAGTAACCATGTAGTCAATAATTTCTTTTGGTTTGAAAATATTATTTTGTGATCGAGTAGTTATACATGGGGGATTAGGTGTAGGGAAATGACACGAGAAAATAACGATAATACTGCAATAATATTATTTGTGAGCAGATACACGAATTGACTTGAGTCGTGTTAGGAACTGTTCTAAAAAACTTTTTTAACAATGTAAAATATTTTCCCAGAATTAAGCAAGCCTACCTCTATTTTATTTAGAGGATACAGGAATCTCAAAATCAATATACGAGCAAGTTGTTAAAGGAAACAAATAAAGTATCTATTGAAGATAGAAATGAGTGGAAACTTAAAAGAACATTGGAAAGAAAGAAAGAGAGTAAGTAGTAATTTGAAGCTTATGATTTGCTTTTTTTGGTGTTTCATCCCTAGAAATTGTAGGCCTATTTAAGGCGCAATAATGACAATTACTTGAGACAAGTGTTATGTCTCCTTTGCCACTTGGTACTTGGCTTATGCCACTTACCCAAAACCAAAAGAAAGGATGCCACATACTCGATATTAAAATAGACCAAAGACACTTGTGGAATTTCCAACATGCATATTAACCACTTAAAAATAGATAAGACATTTGTAAAATAAAAAGACAGTTGGCTATTTAAAATTTTTGAAAATACTGCCACATTAGGTTGGTGCAAATTTTTCTGTGTGGAAGCACTATTATTTAGGGGAGAGTTATCAGGTGATGAATATAAAGCAGAAGATATAGGTGGCGAAGAAAAAGTTGACGAAATATTACTTACCTGGTTTGAAGATGTACTTGGCGACTGTGAGGGTGCATCGATGGCGGCCTGAGTAGGACCTATAGTAGTGTTCAATGTAGATTTGTTGCTGGAGTTTTGAAGTAAAGAAATAAAAGGAGAATCACTAAAGATATAGGATTGGGAAGATTTGTTTGAGATATCAGTGGAACATACTTCGTGCCACAAAACAGGAGAGGATTGCAAATTTAAATTGGAAGATTTGAGATGAGAGAAAATTGTTTTGAAGGGAAAAACTTCTACAATAAATCTTACATCACGAGAGATATAGACTTTAACGAAATAGGATTGTAACATTGATGACTATAATAGAGATTAGAAAACCCAAATAAACACATGGTACTGATTTTGGCTCTGCCAGATGGTTTAAGCCAATCATAGCAAAGACATCCAAAAAGGAGAAGTAAATCAAAGTTAGAATCTTTCCCAAAAAGTATTTGACATGGAAATATTGCGTTAGTAGTTGGTAAGGAAAAACGATTTGTGAAATATAGCTGCATGACATACAAAAGACCATAAATTTTGAGGAAGGGAAGCTTGATGTAATACAGTTCTAGCAGTTTCCAATATATGACAGTGTTTCCGTTCAGCTAAGGCAACACGTTGAGCGGTGTACAGTGGCGATAATAATTGTTGTATTCCTTTAAAAGCTGGAAAAGATTTCAAACCAAGGTATTATATTCTCCACCACCATCAGAGTAAACAATCAAGATTTTGGTATTAAAATGATTTTCTACTAAAGGCTTAAAATCAGTAAAAATCTTTGCTACATCATTTTTGTGTTTTATGGTATATAACCATGTATATTTAGAAAAATGATTGACAAAAATGACAAGAGTTTTGATCGACATATCGAACGGGGAAGGGCCCATACATCAGAGTATAAAAGTTCAAATGGTTTAGTACTGCTTAAAGAATTTGTTGAAAAAGGAGATCTGTGGCTTTTATTGCAATAATAAAAACTACAAAACGTAAATTTTTCTGAATCGAAAAAGGAAGATGATGACTACGTAATATGTAATTCAAAAGACGAAGATTGGGATGTCCTAATCTACGATGCCACACAAAGAGAGAGAGAGAAGGTCTTGTGGTGGTGTCCGAGTATGCAAAGGTTGATGATGTGCATGAGAAATCTGAAGTCAGCCACTCATAAAGATCCTTCCTATTCTGGCCGCGAACCAACAGTTCCCCCGTATTCAGTGCCTTGACAACAAAATAAGACGGAAAAAATTCAATAGAGGTCTAATTTTGAGATCAAATTTTAGAAACTGAAATAAGATTCCTTTTAATAGAAGGAGCACATAAGACATTTTGCAGAGAAAAAGATCGAGAAGGAGTAAAAAGAGAGGAAGTTCCTGTGTGAGTAATTGAAATTGCATTGCCATCACCCATTGAAATCTCTACCGGTCCAGTATAATCCTGCGCAGTAGCCAAGTTTTGAGAGTTGTCGGTGATATGGTGAGACGCTCCTGTGTCCATGGTGCTTGGCTTGAGTTTGATCTGGAAGCAAATAAAGCTTTCGCTTCAAAGTGGTTATGAGATATTGAGCCACAAACAGAGGCTGCATGACCAAATCGTCCCCATAGATGGCATTGAATAGGCGACTTATTATAGAGTGGGGATGGGGGACGCCATTGCTGAAAATATCCATTATTGCTCACATTTTTGTTGGGCTGTAAGTTTGCAGATTGTGAGTTATGTGCACGCCATTGTAGCTGTCTGTTCCATGGTTGTGGTCCATTCTAACACCGATTGCTTTTGGTATTGTTTGAACTAATATTTTGTTGTTCTACTTGAGCAGTAATGGAGTTGGTCTGCTTCTTCTTTTGTTCTTCATGTTGTAAGAAGATTTCATGATCTGAAAGTTTCTCAAATAGTTCTTCATAGAGATGGGAGTATCAGGTGTTCGAATAGCAGCACTGAATTGACTATATTCTGGTCCACGACCATTCAAAATCTTGATTACTAACTCTTCATGAGCAACAACTAATCCAACAACCATAAGTTCGTCAGCGAGGGATCTAATTGCTTGAAGATATTCTACGATAGATTTGTTATCTTTCGAAACCTTAGCAAGAAGATCTCGAAGACTGTAGATTCTAGTTTGAGACTTATTTGCAAATGTGGCGTGAAAATGGTCCCAAGCCTCTTTAGCAATAGATGCAGTAGCAACAGAAGGAGCAATTATTGGGTCGACCGACGCCATCGACGCATTGCATATCAAATTATCCAGTTGGAAGCATACTTTATATTCTGGATTAATAACATCAATATCGCCTTGTTTGATGATTTTGGGATAGCGGAACCATCAAGGTAAGAAACAAGGTCAAATCCACACATCAATTTGAAAAATTAAACTTTCCAAGTTGCGAAGTTGTTACTGCCTGTGAGCTTTATTGGCAGTTGTGATGCCGGATTAAAGTTGATGACTTGCGTTCTAACATTGGGTATATCAAGATAAGTGGTATGTGAATGTGCTTGTAAAACAGATGGGTTCTGTTGGTTGGATTTGGTTGAAGAGGATTCAGATATAGAGTTAGATGGAGAGCTGCCTGGCATTGTTAAAATAAAAAAAAATGGAGAGAAGTGATCAATTTACTCGTTTGAGTGTGTAATACTCTGAAATCATAAAAGAGAGAGCTGGTGCAAAAGAGATCGAGTATTTTATTGATAGCATTCTTCTTTTTATACACAGAGAAGAGAATGAGATCCGATGAAAAATAGACCAATACAAAAGGAAAATATAGAGTAAATCAAAACGAACATTCTTGTGTCTGAGAATATCAAAACAAATATTATTGTGATTGAGAATATCACAATCAATCTTCAGTTTCCTTATTACTAAGCTCTAGGTCATTTTTTTTAGCTCTAATACTCTAAATATGGATGAAATGATAGACACATGTGTACAATTTGCTACAATTATTTTTGCGGGGCTTCTGTCGGTATTGATAATGTCCTATGTTTCTCAATTTATTCTGTGGCGCGAAATGAAAATGATTTATTACTGTAGTTTCCTAAGGTTTTTGGGAAAGGGCTATTTCATCTAAATAGAGATTGAATCACGCAGTACCTTTTAGATGCCAAATTCACAAGGACAAAAGCAAAGCGATATACTTTTTTCCTCTCTATCAGCATGACGATATTGTATGAGCAAAAAACTGTCTTTGATATGGACAAGCCACGTCGGCACAATTATAGTCGTCATTGACCGCCACGTGTTATCAGTGAGGTCCTCACAAATATCAGCCTCGGGGCGAAGTGGCCTGGATGCAACGAAAGACATGGTCGAAGAGTCAGCAAAGATCAAGGCCGCAAAGTCACTATAGTTTGAGGTCGAGAAGTCACCGTAGTTCGAGGTCGAGGTCGAGCTCCTTAGACAGAGTTATAACAGCTCATTTCAAGATAGGACATTAAAGAGAATATTCTAGTGGATATTCTCTACACGTGTACTATTAGAGTTTCTAGGAACATGTTCCCCATAAATAGAAAAAGACACAATGATAGGGGACATGAGATATTCACTTGTAAAATACACTTTGACTTTATATTGAGAATCTTGTCTATTTACAAGCATACAAAAATTACCTTTTCACTAAGATTCTTGACCGCATCTTTCCACTGGATCCGAAATAACTCGAATATTCAAAGGCTTATCCATCATTTATCATTGTCAGAAAGCCCTATCGTCACCACCCCTGCTCTCAAAGCCCGAACCTGGGGAACACCTCCTCGTCTACCTAGCCATCTCAAAAGTAGCGGTAAGTGCACTCCTGATCCGAAAATACAAAGGTACGCAATCTCCCATCTATTACATTAGAAAAGCACTCATCGACGCCGAGACAAGGTACTCGCACCTCGAAAAATTGGCTCTTGCATTGTCATAGCTTCACGAAAGCTTAGACCCTATTTCCAGTGCCATCCTATATCGGTCGTTACTTAACCTTTCCCCTGAGGAGCATCTTGCATATACCCGAGCTATCGAGGAGGCTGGCCAAGTGGGCAATTGAGTTAAGCCAGCACGATGTCACATACCAGCCGCGAATGGCGATAAAGTCGTAGGTGCTCGCCGGCTTCATCACAGACTTCAGTGCAAAGATAATGCCTGAAGTCGAAAAGGAAGCTGTCGAATCTTCCCTCCAAACACAGGACCTCAGGGTCCTGTACATCGATGGCGCATCCAACGCATCAGGATCCATATTGGGACTCGTACTCTAGGTCCCTACAGGCAAAGTAATTCATCAGTCTATAAGGTGCCCAAATGTGACTAACAACGAGACGGAGTATGAAGCCATAATTGCAGGGTTGAGGCTAGCACTCAAGTATGGGCGAAACGGTTGAAGCTCCGTTGTGATTCCCAGCTCGTAGTCAACCAATTCACAGGGACTTTCCAAATCAAGGAACAAAGGTTGCAAAAATATCGAACCGGGATCTGCAAGCTACTACCTGAGTTTGAAGAATGCCAGCTCGACCAGATCCCACGTGCGTAGAACGCCGAAGCAAACGGCCTCGCCAAACTGGCCGCATCTATCAAAAGCATCACGACCGGGGATAAAAGTGTAGTCCACCTCCTCAATTCGTCACTGGACCAAATCGAGGTAAGAACCGTAAACTTAACTTGGGATTGCGCAATCGTATTATCACCTACTTTTAGGACGGCACACTCGCAAATAACAAAAAAGAAGCCAAGAAGCTAAGAATGCAAGCAGCCAGATACAGTCTCCTCCATAGTGACCTATACAAGAGAACTTATGACGGCCCGAACTAGACCAGCGTGTCCTCGAAGAAGTCCACGAAGGCCATTGTGGTGCTCACTCTGGCAATTGAGCACTCGTCAGATGCCTCATACGGGGGAGATACTATTGGCCCACCACAAAAAAGGGCACCTCAGACATCATGAGGAAATGCGAACAATGTCAAAAGTATGCCCAAATGATTCATCAAGTAGGCGAGCTCCTCCACTCGGTCACCTCCCCATGGACGTTCATCAAATGGGGAATGGACATTGTGGGGCCCCTCCCATTAGGGTGAGGTAATGTACGATTTCTTTTGGTTTTAACTAACTATTTCTATAAGTGGGTTGAAGTAGGAGCGTTCACCCAAATATGGGAGCAAGAAGTAATCACCTCTATATGGAGGAACATCATCTGCCGATTCGGCCTGCCAAATGAGATTAGTTGTGACATTGGACCCCGGTTCACAGGGAAGAAAATCGCTGAATTCTTCGAACAATGGCATATCAAGAGGATACAGTCAACCCATATCACCCAACGGGTGACGAACAAGCAGAGTCCTTCAACAAGTCCATACTAAACATCATGAAGAAAAAGCTCGAAGACTCCAAGGGACTGTGGCTGAAAATTCTGTCGGAAGTATTATGGGCGTACCAAACAACTCCGAAGGTGAGCACAGGAGAGACGCCATAATCATTGGTCTATGGGACCAAGGCAGTAATACAGGTCGAAGTCGAAGAACCTAGCTTAAGGTACTCCCACGAAAGCGGTACGAGTAATGATGAAAGTAGTAGGTAAGAACTCGGCGAAATCGATGAACGAAGAGATATGGCGTACATAAGATTGGTCGCCCAAAAATAGCAAGCAGAATGCTATTACAACAAGAAAGAAAAAGTCCGGCTGCTTAAAGTAGGTGACTACGTGCTAAAAGCCAAAACGCAAGCGAGCAAAGACCCATGGGATGGCAAGCGGGGAATAAACTGGGACGGGCCGTACAAAATCATAGCCAAAGAAAACATGGGTCCACGAAGGCCATTGCGGTGCCTACTCCGGTAATTGAGCACTCGTCAGATGCATCATACGGGCGGGATACTATTGGCCCACCACGAAAAAGGACGCCTCGGACATCGAGGGGAAATGCGAACAATGTCAAAAGTACGCCAAAATAATTTACCAAGCAAGCAAGCTCCTCCACTCAGGTCACCTCCCCCTGGTCGTTCATCAAATGGGGTATGGACATTGTGGGGCCCCTACCATCAGAGCGAGGTAATGTACGATTTCTTTTGGTTTTAACTAACTATTTCTCTAAGTGGGTTGAAGCAGGAGCATTCACCCAAATACGGGAGCAAGAAGTAATCACCTTTATATGGAGGAACATCATCTGCCGATTCGGCCTGCCAAAGGAGCTCAGTTGTGATAACGGACCCCGGTTCACAAGGAAGAAAATCGTTGAATTCTTTGAGAAATGGCATATCAAGAGGATACAATCAACCCATATCACCCACCGGGTAACGGACAAGCAGAGTCCTTCAACAAGTCCATACTAAACATCATGAAGAAAAAGCTCGAAGACGCTTAGGGATTGTTGTAGAAAATTCTGTCGGAAGTATTATGGGCATACCAAACAACTCCGAAGACGAGCACAAGAGAGACGCCATACTCTTTGGTCTATGGGACCGAGCCAGTAATACCAGTCAAAGTCGAAGCACCAAGCCTAAGGTACTCCCACGAAAGCGGTACGAGTAATGATGAAAGTAGAAGGTAAGAACTCGACGAAATCGATGAATGAAGAGATATGGCGTACATCAGATTGGTCGCCCAAAATAGCAAGCAGAATGCTATTACAACAAGAAATCAAAAGCTCGGCTGCTTAAACTAGGGGACTACATTCTAAAAGCAAAAACTCAAGCGAGCAAAGACCCACGGGAAGGCAAGATGGGAATAAATTGGGACGGGCCGTACAAAATCATAGCCAAAGCAAACATGGGTTCATTCCAATTAGAGACAATGGAAAGAAAGCAATTACCAAACAATTGGAACATTAGGCACCTCAAATACATCAACTTCTGAGAGAAAAAGCGTCCCCAAGTCGTACTCTTTTTCCCTCACTTGAGTTTTGTCCCATTTGGATTTTCTCAAGGAGGTTTTTAACAAGGCGACAAAGGGAGTATTTCGATTTGAAGTACACAAGGGAGGAACTATTTTTACTCTTCTCATTGTTCGACTCCTCGATACTCTTCAAACTACTCGATACTCTCCAAGTCAAACAATGAAGGGACTAGGTAGACTGGGACTTGAATGCCAGCCAACACCCAAAATCTGTAACTCTCCCCAAGTATGTAACCGAAGCAACAACGTCAAAATAATAAGAAACTTACATTTATCAGGACACCTTTTTTATGTTAAGGTTCATGCTCGAACAACACCTATCATTCCTCGGCTACGATCTAATAAAAGTTAAGTTCGACCACGCTCGAACAACACCTATCGGCCCTCTACCCGATTTAATAAAAGGTTAAGCTTGACCATGCTTGAACAACACATATCGGCCCTCAGCCTCGATTTAATAAAAGGTTAAGTTCGACCAATGCTCGAACAATACCTATCGGTCCTCGGCCCCAATTTAATAAAAGGTTAAGTTCAACCATGCTCTAACAACACCTATCGGCCCTTGGTCTCGATTTAATAAAAGGTTAAGTTCGACCACGCTCGAATAATACCTATCAGCCCTCAGCCTTTATTTAATCGAACAACACCTATCAGTCCTCGGCCTCGATTTAATAAAAGGTTAAATTCGACCACGCTCGAACAACATCTATCGGCCTTCGGCCTCGATTTAATAAAAGGTTGAGTTCGACCATGTTTGAACATAACCTATCGGCCCTCGGCCACGATTTAATAAAAGGTTATGTTCGACAATGCTCGAATAACACTTGTCGGCCCTCGGCCACGACTTGGCAAAGGACCAAAATCAGCCAAGTTCAAACAACACCTATCAGCCTAATATATATAAAGAGGCACACCCGACTTATATAAATGAAAGGTAGATACGACCCACATATAACCGTCAATAGGGCTACGACTATCTAGATGACAACGATAACAGAAAGAGCAGAAGTCGTAAACAAGAAAACGACAAAGAAAAAGTACATGAGCATAAAAAGAAGTAATAGGTATGTAAGAAGATACAAAAAACAACTTAAGTTCCCATAGATAAAAATCTGCAGAGTTCATTACAAGGGTTCCTAAAGAGGAAGACAAAATACAAAAGAAGCGTAAGAAAAAGGCTACTGGCCCTCGCCATCACGGACCTCTACGATCTCTCCATCTTGGTCCCCATCACCATCACCACCTTTGCCCTGAGGATAAGCGGTGCGTACTAGGGTCCTCCTCAAGTCGGTCCACTTCCTCCTCCCCATCATCCTCATCAACCTGTGGCGTAGAGAGATCGTATCTACAAGCGACTCGAGCTTCACGACCCTTAACCCAGGCGTCTTCAAGAGCAGTCTCAAGAACGGAACCCGCTGCATGTAAATCTTGAAACACATCTAACCGGGCCTCGGCATGAATCCATTCTTCGTATAGCTCCCGAGGTACATCGGGAAAATGATGTGCCGTAGAAATGCGGCACTTTTAATACTACTTACCTAGACTTTAGCTCATCTTTTAAAGTATTATAAGTCATTTCTTATGTAGTTTTGGTATTTTGTAGGAAACCAGACTTCAAGAACCAAGAACATGAAAGAGATGACAAAAACCCATGAAAAGGCAGAAATATGGCAGGTCTGTGATCGTAAAAGTGATGTGCGGACAACAAACGCATCAGAGATGAAACAGGCCATCCCAGTATCTGAGAGTCAAATCTGCGGTTCAGTTTGTGATCTCACAACTCAAATGGCGGACCGCATAGTGATCTCACAAATGCAACAAGGTTTCCAGTGAAGATGATTTTGCGGTACGATATGGGGGCGCGAAGCCAATAGGCGGACCACATAACCAAAATGCGATAAAAAACTGGAAAAATCTATGATCAGATTTACGGTGAAAAGGAAGATGTGCGGACCAGGAATGCTTTCTGCGGCCCATTCTGCAGTCGCATACTTCATCTGCAGGGTCATTTTTGTCACTTTTTGCCCACGCCTTTTGGACCATTATAAATAGAATGACTAGGGCTTTTGTAGACGATCTTGTTTGAAAAGAGGCTACACTTAGAGCCTTGATACACCATTATTTTGGAAGCTTTTGAAGAGAGAATCCAAGACTTTGTCCTCTTTGTATGCTTTATGACTTTATTTATTACTTCGTTCTTGTATTCTAGCACGAGTAGCTAACTTTAAATACTAAGTTATGGACCGTAGGTGGGTGTAATGTTAATGGTTGTTTACCATTGAATATATATATATATATATATATATATATATATATATATATATATATATATG